>JAODUO010000587.1:37500-152500 GCA_025642075.2 Ridgeia piscesae
TCTGAAGTTAAAAACGGCAAGAAGAATTACGTTGCTAATAACAGTTGCCCAAAATTAGTGGACGTTTCTAATACATTTGATAGAGTTGTCGAGAAAGTCCCACCGCGCTACGTCTTTATAAGTTCCTAGTCAGTTCGTTTTGCCCATCGCCAATGTTGGTCTTGTTAACACAGCAACTCATGGGCGCAGTTTGTTTAATTAGAGAATACATTGTCGTTGCAGTGTTTTAATTCGACGATTCGCCAATTATTGTGGCAGTGGATGTACTATTTCCATTTGTCGTAACTTACATCATTGTTAGCAGTGACATTCACACCGTTGTTTGTGGCAGGGGCCAATGCTGATCAGCTTTAGCTGTCACGAGGCACTGTCAGTGCCAGCAGGTATATGCCTTACTACTTCTCTATGACTGACAAAGAACATATATTTATTGTGTTTTAACTGAATTTGATTACGCCGGACCAAGTCAGTGGATTATTTTGTTTCAACAATACAACACATATCATGGAAGTGAATGTCATGAACACCGCTTTGGCAGTATTGACCGTGCTTTGTTTCTAATCCTGGTCATTGATCATCATGGACATGAAGCTGCATGATCAGGCGAAACAAATGCAGTGGCCAGACACTGACGAGGAGTTCATGGCAATTGACGAGCAGTTCATGGCAATTGACGAGCAGTTCATGGCAATACTGAGCAGGACATTGAGATGGGAAGTTAGACCAGGACCAATACTCATTCTCTTAAAAGATTAATGAATGAATGAAAGAAGATGCAAGAAAAGTGCGAGACGCACTGCTTCGGCATACCATCCATGCAGCTTACCAGGGAAGCTATAAATGGGGACACCACACGTGCTATATTGGCTTTTAGACATTCATACTCTAGTGGGATATGGGTGCGGAGATCGAGGTGACAGTTGGACATGTTTATGGACAACATTACCGCCACTTTAGCAAGCTTATCAGATACATTTGAGTAGTGGATGTCTGAAAGGTAGACAACTAAATACCTGAAACTGTAAAGCGCAACTACAATGCATCATTAATAGACTCATTTTGTTGGACTTTACGGTCGTCACGTCAGCTATGAATTTTAGACAATGTGGAAAGTAAATCCTTTTACCTATATTTTGACTTGAATATAACTGAACTAGGTAATATACTTATTAGGATATGGAAATATTGGTTTCATACGCTCGCCATGTTTACGAATGATTGACATACATGTCATACAAGGGCAAACACATATTTTGACACAGACATAACAGTTTTAGTGACGTAGTTGTTAAGGTATAGAAAAAAGTCGTTGTGATGACCACCACTGTGTCAACTGGTAGATATCAAGTTGCCAAAGGTCAGATTGCTGGTCACATACCTATATCATATCATCAATATTTCTTTCTTATAGCGTAACGCAACACCATGCCTAATGCCAAGCCAAGGAAGGGCAGCAGCAACGCTGAAGAGAACTCGCAGGCCACCTCACCCTGCGAGTACTAGAGATGCTCGGGGACACGGAAGTGGTGTCGAACATAAAAAGTGCACTTTATCTCGACGACCTAATGGCAGAATTAAAGGAACTTACAGCGGAGATCACTCAATTGCGCAGTGTAGTTGGTGAAAAAGACAGAGTGATTGGTGAACTGCACGATAGGGTCAGTATGCTTGGGGCAAGCGTAGATGCTACCGAGCAGTATGGGCGCCGTGCAAATTTGCGCATTCAGGTGGTTTTAGAATCGGGCACAGGCGAAGACGTTTGCGCCAAAGTGCAGGAAGTCATCAACAGCACGATGCTACTGCGCCCACCGCTGAACGACGTAGACATCGAGCGCCGCCATCGACTGGGGCGACACACATATCTCACACGTCCCAGGACAATGATCGTACGTTTCAAGTCGGAAAAACTACGGACTCTATATACAATGCTCGGGGACAACTACAGACCTTCAATAGGGCCTGCAAGTGGGTCACGACACATGGCGTGACTCCGCGCGACTGGAGCTTATTGGGGACTAAGCGAGACTAATTCGGGACTGGACACAAGAATAATATTCTAACGATGGATGACAGTTGTAGCTAACGACTGATGAATACTAGGAAATCAGTTCATAAATATCTTGTGTTATACGTTTCTTATCTTAAATGTCCGATTTAATATTGAGTTTATCACACTATCATAGGCACAGCGATTTACGTAGTGCAGATAATCGACACGATGATAGGCTGTATGTGTCTTTTACGGGATTTGCGTTTTACATTGTGACTGTTGTGGTTTCGATAAGCACTATCTGACAAGTTGTCTAAATGCACATAATCACAACACTGTATACGTTTGGCCCAAACAGGTTGTACTGCGCGAAAACTGGCACTCTTCATTATTAGTCAAAATCGCCAAACACAAGTATGCCGATTGCCATGGCAACCACCATAATATGGGTTAAAATTCATGATTTCCGTGATCATTGTCACCGGCAAAATGTTCCACTACTTCTGCTTGTAATAATCCTTCGGACAATTAACTGAAATACGCTATTTCGGGACAGTTCGATTATTACGACCAAAACAAAACAAAGTCCTATATGTTAACATGGAGTATATGGTCCTCTGCCCACGCTTGTTTTTGCGCGAGACTTGACGCCCATAGGGCGTGAAAGTCTCGCGCGCGAAAACGAGGCTGGGGGCAGGAAATCCATATTCTCCATTTTAACATATAGGACTTTGTTTTGGTTTTGGCCGTAATAATCGAACTGTTCCCAAATAGCGTATTTCAGTTATATTGTCCGAAGGATTATTACAAGCAGGAGCAGTGGAACACTTTGCCGGTGACAATGATCATGGAAATCATGAATTTTAATCGATTATTATGGTGGTTGCCATGGCATTAGCGGCAAGTACTTGTGTTTGGCGATCTTGACTAATAATGAAGAGTGCCAGTACAACCTGTTTGGGGCAAACGTATACATGTGTTATGATTATGTGCATTTAGACAACTTGTCAGATATAAGTGCTTATCGAAACCACAAAGTACAGCAATATAAAATGCAAATCGCTGTGTCTATGATAGTGTGATAAACTCAACATTAGATAAGAAACGTATAACACAAGACATTTATGACATAATTTTCCTAGTATTCATCAGTCGGAAGCTACAACTGTCATCCATCGTTAGAATATTATTCTTGTGTCCAGTCCCCAATTAGTCTCGCTTAGTCCTCAATAAGCTCCAGTCGCGCGGAGTCATGCCATGTATCGTGATCCACTTACAGGCCCTATAAGACGAAAGAGCCGGCACGACGCGTCTACATCAAGGAAGACCTCACCAAGCGACGATCGTTGATGGCTTACGAAACAAGAAAACTACGAGCTTCAAAGAAGATAGCGGACTGCTGGACATACAACGGCCACGTTGTCATTAAAACCAACAATAATTCAATCAAACGAATCAATTCACCTCAGGAACTAAAAATGTATTAACTGGTTACACACTGGTTAACTGGAATACACACGCTGATATGTGTTTCATACATATGTAGATTGTCACATAGGCAATGTTATGTGCTATGTGTACCATAAACAATTTATGTCACACGACGCACGTGATAGATGCATCATTAATTTTCAGTGCAAAGTGCTCCACCTAAACATACAAGGACTCTCATCAAAATTTGATTAACTTAAAACATTACTGTCAGAGCTCTCTGATGCACATGTGGAAATTGATTATATTTTGTTATGTGAAACATTTGTAAATGATGATGATGCGCATATTTTCAAGCTGCCCAATTATAACTTAATTTATTAAAAGAATTGAAAGATTAAAGCTAAAGGTGGTGTCGCGATATAATATCCGTGATAATATTCAGTATAATCTCCGAGAAGACCTTAAGTATTTTCATAGAAGGTGAATTTGAATCCATATTCATTGAATCTATTAATAATAATGGTCATTCTTCAATCGTAGGTGAAATATACCGGATTCCTAATACAAATATTAATTTGTCTACTCAACGGTATGAGGCAATATTACATAAAACGGAAAGATGAAACAGTCAAGTTATAATAGGCACTGATCAAAATTTAGACTATCTAAAAGTTAACTCAACTGACCTTTTACATCTATATCTAGCCGCAAATACAATTCCCACGATTACTAACGCGTATCACCCATACTTGTGCTACCCTCATTGATTACATGTATGTACGGCACACAACCACATCTGTTCACTCTGGTATACTATTCAGTGATATATTTGACCATTTACCTATATTCTGTCTTATCGGAAAGCGGAAACCCTTACAAATACGTAATGAGCCATTAATATTCAAACATAGACGTTTACATAACGTGTCGATTCGACACATAAAATCTGCACTCCAGCAAATTAGTTGGACATTTCTTCATCAATTATACATAAATAATGCGTTTAAAAAACTTTACTGAACATTTAATTTTATATCATTGCATCATACGCACCAGAAAAACTGTTAAAATTAAATCGAAATGCGCCATTCGAAATGTTTGGATGACTACAGGACTAATGAAATCATCTTTAACCTCAAATAAACTGTATCGGAAGTGTATTACAAAACCTAAGATACATCCTGCTCACATCCGTTATGCTAAATATAGAAATATCTATAATAACTTAAAACAAATTGCAAAAACAACCTACTATACTAATCAATTAAACAGATGCAAGAAAATAAACATGGCATTTACTATAAAAAAATATATTGGAAAAAACAACGATAAATCTGGCATTTATTTACATTTCAAACATAATAATGCTGTAATTAAAGATCCTGATCAAATATCTAATGCATTTTGTAATTTCTTTACAAATGTTGGTTCAAACCACGCCACTGCAATACCTCAATCCAAAAAACAATTTACATCATATCTTCAGAATTGCCCTAAACATAACTCAAATAGTATGTTCATGACCCCAACCGATGCAAGTGAGATCAGGCAAATAATAAAGTCACTTCAACCTAAGAAAAGTACAAGTCACGACAATTTGAGTCCGCTTGTTATAAAGTTATTTGGTGAGCAAATAGCTATGCCTTTATCTATTTTAATAAACATGTCAATGTCTGAGGGAATAGTACCAGATGAATTGAAAATTGCGAAAATTATACCTGTCGATAAGTCAAACGCTAAAGGCGATATTTCCAATTACAGACCTATATCATTGTTACTTTCAATTTCTAAAATACTGGGACTTTTTATTCCTTTCAAACTGATAAAATATTAAATAATAACCAATATGGTTTTCGTGAAAAACATTCAACAGTAAATGCTATAACCGCACTTACTAGTGATACTATAAAAGCTTTGGAAAATAAAGACTCGGTCCTTATTATTTTCTTGGATTTAAGTAAAGCATTCGATACAATTGATCACCAAATCGTATTATATAAACGTGAATTTTATGGAATAAGGGGTATTCCTCTCAAATTGTTTAAAAGTTATCTATCAAATCGGAAACAATATGTTAAATATAATAATAGTGATTCGTTTCAATGGGACATCACATGCGGCGTTTATACTTGGTCCGCTCCTGTTTAAAATATACATAAATGATCTCCCGTTTTGTGTAAAACTGACACTGGAAAACAAGTTAATAATATAAACGAAGATATAAACAAGGAACTTCAAGTATTAGCTGACTGGTTTCGTGCAAATAAATTATCTCTAAACATTTCCAAAACGAAATGCATGTCATTATGTAGATCCCCTCCTCCTGAGAATGAAGAACTTATTTTAACAATGTTTAATACAATTATCCAGCATATGAAGTGTGTACAATTTCTAGGTCTTCATATTGATGAAAATCGTGAATGGAACATTTATGTATACTTATCTTCATAGGAGTCTACCTCGTTATTTATCCGATCTCTTTACATTTACCCATGCATACACATTCACGAAACTAGACAAACTTCACACATACGTCCTTTTACTTCTCTAACAGTAAAATCTTCTAACATTTTTTTCTGTAACCGTCCGTTGATATGGAACAGAATTCCGTTTACCATCCAACAACAAAAAAACATAAACAGTTTTGCAGTATCACTAAAAAAGCAATTGTTGTAAACGGGTATGAAGAGCTAGCTGAAGCTTATTCAATATAAAATACCTGTTCATATACGTATGTAATTATAACCTTGTCATTGCCGGTAGTTGGTATTACTACACGTTTGATATACATGTTAATTGAATATTTATTATTGAATATTATTGTTACGTTTTACATACCTGGTCAGTTATAAAAACTATAAGTATGTGTTACACGTGAAACTATTATTATAGCATTATTGTTTATACAGCTATGGTAGGGTTGGCAGCGACCAGTTTAATTTATGAGAAACGGTTTCATAACAATAATTATTATCTATACCAACTAGGTAACAGCCTTAATTGGCTCCGCTGTATGCCCGGAATCATACATTATATAATTGATTGTTACATTTTTAGTTTAAACATACTGTTTGCATATGTGCTTTGTACGATTCCAAAAATAAATATTCATTCATTCATTCACGTATGCACACACGCACACACGCACCGACGCACACACGCAAACACGCGCACACGCAAACACGCGCACACGCAAACACCCACACGCACAACACCACACACCACACACACACACACACACTACACACACACGCGCACACGCGCACACGACCACACGCACACACACACCACCACACACACACACACACACACACACACACACACACACACACACACACACACACACACACACACACACACACACACACACACACACACACACTTTGATTGTAGTGAGATCATTTATGACATACCGTTTGTGATGCCCAATCCTGACAAGTCACGCCTGATCTCGTTTTGTTCGAATGACCACGATAGGTGACACCGGTAGACGTTACCAGGCACTCCAACTCTTTACCTAAACATCACCCATTACGAAGTTATAATAATAGCATTATCGAGGTATTATATGTGAATAACTTTCTAGCCACAGGCATGGCGTATCATATCGTACGATGTCATTCTATTTGTTCTGATATGTTTACACAAATGAAATGCTTTCAGGGCGGGAAACTGGTTTTGTTCCTCGAAAGAAACCATATGATAGAAGGTGTAGACAGGAACAGGAAATATTTATTTGTCCAAAAACATATAATCGTTTTGAAACAAAATACCATACAATATAATGAAGCAACACATGTAATTAGTTAAAATGGTTAGTATATAATGCATGATACGTAAATAAAGAATTCTGCCATATAAGGGACGTTAGAGCCATCAGTAATACGTGTTCGTTACTCGTTTATGTGACAGACACCTAATTTGCGGTATGCCTTACATCAAACAGTTGGTAGAGCGCCGCAATTGTTACTTTGATTAAATTGGCATTATTTGGTATGAACGGGTACGCGTTTTTTTGTATGTGGACACTAGACTTGTTATTAAAATTAACTTGGTTTCAATATTGAAAAATACGATAACCTGGGGCATGCAGCCCCTAAAACGTAGACCCACAAGAAGGCCTATCCTTCGGTTACCATATAGCAAGTTACAAATGTGATCCAATAACAAATGTGTTGCACCAGGCATGACGTTTCTGCTGGTCCGTGATAAATGTAAAATCATCAGTGTGCGGCAAAACGCAAAGCATTTACACTATAAATACAACGGGGTGTTATTTGGGGTTTCCTCTAGTGATTAGTCTGAATAGGTGCTTAATATTTGGTCAGATAAATTGAAATAGTACATTTGTTTACATCGCCATCACGGATTATGGTGCACTGAAGTCATGTGATCTACGTTTGCTATCAAAAACATGTCTCAAAAACCGTTTCTTTTTAGTGTCGTGTTATTTTGAGACAATTAACTTCTTGAAATTTTATATGTACGCTCATGTTATGCTCACAGTGTATTTAGTGTGAGATTCAGCGGGAATTAATGATGGTAGACCTAATTAATTAATGACAACTGAGTCGCTCATGCATAACAAATGTAAGCGCTACAACGGGCTTTACCACTGTACAAGTAACAAGCTAGCCCGTACCTGCCGACGGAAGAAGACCGGTTAAGAACAACGCGATCATTCCCATCGATGATAAAACTCTATCATGTAGCATCCGTCTGGACTTCTTCCGACTCGGTCGCCACATCGGTTGTAGGTGTTTTCTCTTCGCTCGTACTTCAATTAGCGCTGCGACAAACGTTCACTCGACAAAACAACGTCAACTGCCGCAAGGCACTGCCTCGGGAGAGAGAAATACCGTTACGTGGTGAATACGTCACATACCCAGACTGCCATTGTTAGCATTCGATTCCTGTTTTAGGCTTATGTGTCTAGCAACCTGACTACTTCATCAAAATAAATCCATTCTTCTGGTAATGTCAATTACGCGTTTGTTAAGAAATGTTTAAAAAATTAAAAAAAAATTAAAAGGTAAGTTTTTGTCTTTACTCTTTGTTCGACTGATATGATCCATCGAACATCATTATTAAGCTGTATAGATAACGATGTTTAATTTTTCAAATGTGTTTATGTTGGAACATTTGATTTAATGTTCTGAATGACAAGAATTAAGCCACGCACAATGAGCAACTCTATTAACATATCACCATCGTGATTAATGTTATCCATGCCGTGACCTCCTGTAACCGAGCCCAATCCTACCATCTCGTCTGCATGTTTACGTTTTCGCAACTTGAAATTACCGTCTCACACATAATCAGCTTGTAGCAACTTGAATCCACTTCCTCATAGAGACATTCGGCTAGACGACTACGGTATTTGTTACGTAATCGCTGAGATGACTGAGACCCCATGTATCATTGTTAAGGGTCCCCAATATTTAGGGAAGGGTGGCCTTTGTATTCGTGTTGTATTCTACTAACGCTGATTGTTAATTTGATTGAAGTGGAAATCTGAGCCCGCAGCCCGCCTCGCCCCGCAGTAACTTGGCCGACCAGCCCGCACCGCAAATTTTCCACTTCTTGCCCCGCAGCCCGCCCCGCACCACCCCACCCCGCATTAACTTGGCCGCAGCCCGCCCCGCAGCTCAGCCCGCAGTAATTTGTCAAAGGTCAGCCTGCAGTCCATAACAGATTTAATATCTAACATGGAATAATAAAACAAAAACTAATCTTTGTTGATCTTACTTAATTTATTAACTAAATTGCATTATTTTATTGATTAAAAATTTGTTTTATTGGGTATGAAAATATGGCTAGTTATAGTTTATATTCACCTGCCTTTTTTAACCAGTTAATTACTTGAAATTCAATTAATCACATGTTTCAGTTAGATAGAAATAATTATGTTGGACGTCACTGTGGTCATTCACCATGACAACATTTAGCATATCAGAGAAGCTAAAATCCTTTACCATGTAGTCAATTGTCACCTGTGACCAAGGTGGACCCAGCTGCAATTAGCAACAACAGGCGTCTTTTGCAGTGGCCTGCCTGTCTCTTGATCTTGGCTTTCACGTCCCTTGTCCCCTTCTAACCAGTTCAGTTAGATGGCAGCTGGTAAGGCCTGCTATTGTGTCAGTGCCTCATTGGTGGTGCAAAGTGATAAGAATATTTGCTGAAGGGAAGGAAGGGGTGTCCCTAGACAAATAGGATCTTCAATTGCTTTACACTGTTATAGTTTTACAGTTTCCAGACTGGGTAATTGTGTATCTTACCAGACATTGCCACTATACTTTGATATATATATATATATATATATATATATATATATATATATATATATATATATATATATATATATATATATATATATATATTAATTTAAATAGACACTAGCCAACACTGAGTGAAATCTGTATTAGAACCCCTCAAGAATAGTTTAGATGTTGTTATTAAATACTTATTAATAATATATTGCAACCAACATATTGTAATACATGTTATGATAAATACATTGAACATGATTATCAAGAAATGAAGTTTCTGCTAAGTGTCAACAATGCCAATGTGAGATCACTCAGATTTTATTTAGTTAATAGTTACGTAGATTAGCACATGTGGGTATTGGACAATAAAACTGGACACCACCAACTTGCTAATTCCCTCTGTGTGTTAGAGGAGGTCTAGCTCAGATAAGCAAGCCCTTTGTCCAAGCCAGGTATCCCAAATTAAATAGGTCTCCTTCGGAGTTGTTCAAACATCACTCAGCCTAGCAACACAGGGTAGCCTGGTGAATGGTGATACATGTGTTAAAGGGAGACTCAATTCAACTGGGCTGTAACTAGGTCTGTCATCATTGCTATGATTGTGTAACAAGGGCTGTCTGTGGCGATCTGAGCCACAATAACGTTATTTTGCTACTTTATTTCTTACGGTAGTGCGCTCACTTGTCAGTGATTCAAAAGAAGTTTAAGGTGCTCGTGTATGCAAGACCAAAGCTTTGTATTAACTAGACAGTGTCTGAATAATATATTTCGTCACCTTATTTCGTGTGGTTCTTATTTAGTTAATATTTACGTAGATTAGCACATGTGGGTACTGAATAATAAAACTGGACACCACCAGCTTGCTAATTCCCTCTGTGTGTTAGAGAAGGTCTGGCTCAGATAAGCAGACCTTATTTCCTGTGGTTTTTCCTAGCCTCAACTGTTACTTTTTCTGTAACTTCTTTTACTGTGAATTAATTTCTGCACACGCTAATGAATAACTGAAGCCTGCAGGGCAAAACAACGAAACAATGACATATTCTGAATGTTTTGAACAGTTATCAACATCTGCTGTTACTCATTTACCAAAGTGTCATGTATATGGCTAGCACATGTTATCATAACATAGTTAAACGCATACACACGCATGCATGCGCCATGCACGACATCTAGTTGCACGCACACATGTATGAACACATGCACGCATGCATGCAAAGCATTAGACGCACACACACACACACACACACACACACACACCACACACACACACACACACACACACACACAAACACACACACCACACACCACACACCACACACCACACACACACACACACACACACACCACACACCACACACACACACACACACACACACACACACACACACACACACACACACACACACACACACACACACACACACACACACACACACACAAACACACAAACACACACCACACACACACACCACACCACACCACACCACACCACACCACACCACACACACACACACACACACACACACACACACACACACACAACACACAAAGGACTATCAGGTAATCCCCAAAGTAACAAGCAAAAACAATGTGCAAATTTTTTGAGAAACTGCGCGGGCTGAAAAAGTTGCCCGTTTACTAGACTAGGGTCGAATTGCATGTTATTGTTATTATTTTCTTGGCATCACTGTCGTCAGGAGTGAGTTAACATTATTTCCTTTTCCATTGTCTTTTTTCTTCCTGTCACTTTTCTCTTACTACGTTCTCTCTCAGCAGTCTCCAATTCCTTTTATCTATATATTTTCCCATTATTTTCCTATTCTTTCTAGGTCATTTTTAACGCAATCCCCCGTCGCAATTCCGGTCTTCCTCGCCCTTTATGAACACTGCTTTTTTCCACATGAGCAGCCCACGTACTCCTCACCAATTTCTTCTTAGAACTTTCCTTCAATCCATCCCATATTCTCATCTCATCCATTTTCTCTTATCAGCTCTCTTAGCTCCCACGATTATTTTTACCGGTTTTTTGTTTCCGCAATCCATGACTTTCTGTTGTTTCTTTGCCATCGATCGTTACTAGTGCATTCGTGTATGCCGGGGTAACACACGAGCTGAGCACATTTCCTTTACATTCCCGTGATATGCATCTATCTCCCATCACCCTTTCGACTTTTCACCAAGCGTTTGCACCCCCCCCCCCGTAATCCTCATTGTAACCAAAACAAATAATCTAGTTGATTTTGCACTGGGAAAATTCCACTTAAATGCTATGGTGAATTTATAAATTGTTGTGAACTTAATTGTTGAACGCCAACGCCACATCATCTATGTTAATGTAGGAATGTTTATTTATTGTTTCATCAGAATAAGTGACTACATGTTGGTATTTGTCATGGTCTTTGTCAGTAGGTTTTGGAGAGTAGCGTGAGGATGCGGTGCCGGCTGCACGTGCAGGCTGATGTTATGTATGGGGCTTTGGGTTCGTGTCTCTTTAATAATGTGTCGTTTCTCACTTACTTTCTAACTTTGACGCCTTCTGTGAATGATTTTGCTGAACTACCAGCTACATTGGTCAGTAAACTTGGTTGTCATGTCGGTATTCGTGTTAACAAATGGTTTGAATTATTATTATTATTATTATTATATATATATATATATATATCATTTATTTGTAGTATAAGTTGTCAAATTGGTTTTGAATTATATATATATAATATTTTTTTTTTTTTTTTTTTAAACAACCCTATGCTTAACACGAATACCGACATGACAACCAAGTTTACTGACCGATGTTGGTTTTTTAGGAGAGATGAGTGATCACTCTCGCTATATGCCTGTAAATTAACTGAAAAAAGTGGGGGGGACATTTCCTATGCCTTCCCCCAAGCTAGAAAGTCCCCCACCGATCGACGCCCGTGCTTGTACGTGAGTTTTTTTAGGCAGTAGTGAAGGGCTCAAAAGTGCTGCCACACTCCCGGCGCCTAGACAATCTTGAGGATATCCTACGCATGACATATTGAAATTGAATAAACCTGTATATCATAAAAGAAGAAGCTGTACCATGAAGAAGACTGTGCACAGTGGTGGTGAAGAGGGTGCCGTAGCCGCGGACAGGATAGTGTAGCAGTAAGCCTAAGTTATTTAAAACTATCCAGTAGATGGCGATAGTATCTCATTTCTCGTTTACAAAGTGTAAAACGTGTAAAAACTGAATAAACACGAACGTATAATCTTTAATGCAAGTTTCTACGTAATGTCGCATTAAACACTATATAAATCTTTTTTTGCAATGTTTTAATAACCGGTTGCAATTCTAATTGTTGTAAAAGAATACAACAACTTTTCGTATACGAAACCCTCTGGCTATTCGCAGAGCAGTGACGTCACTGTTCTGCGAATTAGGGATGAGGGAAACAATGCCAGTATTCGCAGAGCAGTGACGTCTCTGCTCTGCGAATACTGGCATTGTTTCCCTAAATCGCCTAGCAGTGACGTCACTGTTCTGCGAATAGTGGCAAGTGTGCCCTTATTCGCTGCTCTGCGAATAGCTTCGTCCTACCGGGTACTTTAAATTACCCATAGTTCCACCGGATGATAGGCGTATGTTAACTGATAAAAATGGCCGACTACGAAGAGCCGATATCGGAACAAGAGAAGGTAATGCATTTCTCTCAGTGTTGTTTATCCATATTCTTTGTCCAACTGGGGTCAGCGTATTTGATATTATCATACTGACCATACGACACGGGCAATTTTATGCGTGGTTTTCCTCGTTAAAATATATATTGATGGTTTGTGTTACCGGATGTGATTCCACCGGCGGAGGCAGAATCTAGGGCTATGCCCGAACTGAGTAACACTTGGCAAGAAATTAGTTGACAAGACATTAGTCATGTAACATAGCAAACTAATAGCCGGCCTGTTAACATTGGGATCATCATCATGTTTTAATCTAATATCAATGTCGTGTCCTAAAATAATTGTGTTCTGTGTAACATGTCATGGCAGTGATGTTGTTACTGCCCATCGAGGCGAAACGAATAAGTGAGTGAATGGGTGTCATTCATAACTCAATCAGTGTGACAGCGACACTGACTCACGAATCACCACTGTCGCCACTAAAGTGAGCGACATTTGTTTAGAATTCAGACCTACCTCAATTTTGCCATTATAACTGTATATTTGCCTATATTGGATACCTCACGCACACTATAATTATAATTTATAAACATGATCAATCAGCTTTACCAGGCGTATTTATGTTTCACAAATATGGCATTTTGCAAATTGGATATATATAACACAATCAGTTGTGGACCCCACATTTCTGCCATCAATGGGAAATGGGCACTATGGCTAACAATAACGCTGTAATAACTCATGTTTTATGAAGTTAGTATGTTTTGGCTGCAGAGGGCATTATTTTAGATCAGCAACAGCAGTACTATATTGTCATTAAGTTCGCATCGTCAGACGAGGTGTGTTGGTCCTTAATTTATTTCAAAGCTGTACACCATTCGTGAGTTTTATTCAGTTCAGCATTCAACAATATGTAATATTTTTACATATATACGTTGACTAGCCATCTAATTTTTTTTATAAATTACGCATAGACCCACGCAACCAGCATATTGGCTTCGGTTGTGTTTGGTGGTGTTGGCGCTCCTGGCGGAATATACTCTAAATGCGTCCAGTTTATAAAATGGTTCCATTTCTTGCATCCCAAATACCACATTATAGTAAGGCGGTGAATCTTGCAATTGCAATACTCATTCATTGCATGTGCATGATACATATTATATCATTATTGTTTAATTTCCTAACAACCACTCAAACTGTGGCTTTCACGCAAATTTGAACTGCAATGCAGTTACGCAGAGCTATTCGTGATAGACAGGCAATCAAATTGGAAAGTTTGCATATTGGTACTAAAAGTTATCTGTTTTAGCAAAAAGTAGTGTTGGCTATTTGACATGAACAGTGCCACAAGAGACTAAGGATGGGGCAACATTAAATTTATATTCAAATATTTGAGCCTTTTTCCGCTGTGTGATTCAAAATTTGAATCTGTCTAAATGAATTTCGCTCGAATTTTTTCGTTCATGTCCTCCGCTGCAAAACCTAGTGATCTTTTACTTTCTGACTTAAATATGAAAAAGACTGCAACCGCCAAACTACTCCTCACATATCTTATATGTATGTGTATATAGACACTACTCACATTAGGTTACAAAATAAACAAATAAACTTCACAAAACAAGCTTGCGAAAAACTCACTCGCAACACGGTGTTGTCGCTGTTTGCATATTGGTACTAAAAGTTATCTGTTTTAGCAAAATGTAGTGTTGGCTATTTGACATGAACAGTGCCACGAGAGACTAAGGATGGGGCAACATTAAATTTATATTCAAATATTTGAGCCTTTTTCCACTGTGTGATTCAACATTTTTAAGTTTAGGAGTAGTTGACATTAGCTTAGGCTCTGTTAGGGTTATGATTACTTTAGGGTTAGCATAAAACCAGAATTTATTAAGGTAATTTATTTAGCGATGCCTGTGATAAATTATCGTTATTACGGTAAGCGCCAAGCTCTGCATAGCCGCCGTAGATCACGTCGAGTTTTGCACGAGTTTGTTTTGTTAATTTTATTCTTTACAGGAATGTAAATTATTTTATTTTGTAACCTAATGTATGTATATGTACATAATATATATGAGGATAATTTTGGCAGCTGTAAGAAGTTGTTTGCTTAGGTCAGAAGTCTTGCTTACCAGGTAGGTCAGAAAGTAAACAAAAAGATCAATGCATATGGTCACAATGCCGACAACTCTGGCACGGGCTTGTGCCCATGGCCACAGGATGACACAATGTCCCAGCAAGGCATCTCAACACCATTCAGTGTTCTAATCGAATTTGATTTTTTTTAGAATATTTGATTCAAATGATATTCCATATTCGTCCCCTCCATAGCCCCCCCCCAAAAACAGAGCTCTGGCGGACACCCACCACATGAGGTTTCCTATTTTAATGGCGCTGTCAGTCAGGTATGAAGAAAACCAGCTCAAAGTTGTGCCAGACATGCATGCTGTACATACCACATCAAAAATTTATAAATGTGTAATGACAATGTTGTGGTCAATTGTATCAAATCCGTCTGATAGATCAAGCAAGGTCAGTGTGGTAACTTTGCCTTTATCAATGGTAAGGCTAATGTCATTATGTACTTTTGAAAGAGCAGTTTCTGTGGATTGAAATTTTTTGTACACAGAATCTCAAACTGCGACACACACATTGGATAAGTCATTTGTATATAGACTCAAAGCTGGAATAGTCAGGGCTGGTGTACAGGTTACTTTTTGAAATTAAAAAACCAACACCACCGCCTAGTCCGACTGGACGTAGTTGATGTTGGACGGCATAACCACGCGGCCAAATGTCAGCAATACATGTGGTTATGTCAAGTTAACTATACAGTTATCATTCTGTTTTGTAGGTGAGGATAGTTTCCGACTTCATCGTCCATTCTCCGCCTGGTGAATTTAATGAAGTTTTCAATGGTATGTTTCTCTTGTTTACATTTTTTCACACTGTTGTAGCATGATGGTTGACAAAAAGCTAATAACATGTAAATTCACTCTCCCTAAGATTGTCATTGAGGCATTTCAGGCAACTTAAAACCATATATGATCTACTTTTTAGCTATCAATTACATTGCCCCAACTTAAAAATGCAAAATATGACATACTTCCACTATTATATAGAATGATATACACTATTCACAAGAAAACAAATACCCATGTTTTAACCAAACATTTATAACACGATTAGCATAAATACATGTAACACTTGTAAATAAACACCCAATATAGATTAATAGAACACTGTTTAACCGTGCAAAGAAATGA
Organism: Ridgeia piscesae; assembly: GCA_025642075.2. Taxonomy (NCBI): domain Eukaryota; kingdom Metazoa; phylum Annelida; class Polychaeta; order Sabellida; family Siboglinidae; genus Ridgeia; species Ridgeia piscesae. The sequence goes on from JAODUO010000587.1 coordinate 54,099, forward strand.
ATAACTACTGATACTTGGAATTTTTTTATTATCAAGTTCTGATTAATGTAAATATTATATACCTGCTACTGGCTGAATCCTATTGAATTGAGAGATTGTGCTGTGAATTAATCGGGTGTCTTCCCAATATAGCTACTTCCCGTTATAGCTACTTTTTATTCCCGTTATAGCCACTAATTAAGTTTGACAGTTGAACTAGTCCCATTATAGCTACTTTTCTATTTCTCCATTTTACAATGTAACACGATAAGGGAGCATCAACTATTTCATCTCCATCCAGATGATGTCCATGAGGGGTCGACGGCTTTGATATAGGTGTGTCCCACTGAGGAATTTCAACAAAGTCAAGTGATAATTTTTAACGAGTCAAGTTTTTTTAACATGGCTTGATGATTTAAAAAAATCACCATGGACATGTGGAATGTCTATGTATATAAGTTTATATATAATATATATATACACATACATACTATTTTATTTTTAACACCTAAACAGTTCAAGCACTACTGTATCAAATTTAAGCGAAACAATGGCCTGGATGCTGACTGAGATTGACTTAAACATTAGTGGGATGCATAGACACATGATCATAAACCGACACACAAAATTTCATAAAAATCTAAGACAGTCATGTAAATTTCACCGTTTTTGATTGATTTGACATGGAATGCCCCTAAACAGAAACTGACAAATGAGCAAATAACCATGTTGAAGTTTACTGAAAATGAAGTTTGCGAAAGTGGTGAGGAAACATTATTTTTTGATAAATGCAATTCTGTACACAGTACAATTAACGTAGTTGTCTTTTGAAAAAAAAATTTGTACAAGTGTTTTATGGTATATTTTCCATTTCAAATAACTGACAGTTACATTTATATATCATTCTTATAACTTTTAAAATGTGTCCTTCAGTAATACATTTCATGTAGGAATCTTACAGTAATCTGAAATAGTTAATGCTCCCTCTTGCGGTCCCCTCCTGAATTGTGTAATTAAATAAGTAGCTATAACGGGACTAGTTTGCCTGTCAAACTTAATGAGTAGCTATAACGGGGAAAAACTAGCTATAACGGGAAGTAGCTATAACGGACCTAGACCAATTAATCATGTCCTATTCTTGAGTTGCTTTTATGCAAATACATAATTTGTGGTTCTATTCAAATGATCTTTTCACTACATCTGAAGAACTAATTCCTAGTGTAAATACCGAAGAAGGTATATCCAAGATATGTAAGTTTATTTCCCAAATATAATTTGTCAAAATTTGACAAAGATTTAATATTGAAACATCTTCAGCAGTTGGCGATTGGTAGTGCTAGCATACATTATATATTATAGGCTTTTTATAGCCACAGTTGGGTATTTGAATTCGAAATCACAAAAGGGCATGTGTTTGATATATGGTCTGTATTTGAAAAGTATTTGCAAATGCAATGAAATACACATAACAAAATTACCAACAAAAGGCAAAGCATTGCCTGACATCTGACTGGCTCAAGGGTCAAGACATAATTTTTTTCACACCTGTGGTCAGTAGTGGACAGGCAGCAGTAAGAAAATTGGCCTACAGTGAAGCTGCTGGTCAAACAGTACCCAGGGGTAATTACAAGCAATGAATGAATGAGAAGCCAATGGTGCTTATCTATATCAGTGGTAAGAACTTATCACCATCCATAGCTATAAAAGCAGGTATTGACTGGGAATGTACTTGAAAGAATCCTGCTATCACCTGCTGTGTAAACATCCTGGACTAACACAAAAGAAGCCAGGTTTCCACCAATGCAGGGGTAGAACAACCCACTAGTTGTTACACTAGTAAAGATAAGGGCTGATTAGTAAACCTGCCTGTCAATTAGTCTGGTGGTCTAGTAAAGTTCAAGGTGTCATGTCATTATAGCTGCGTTCACACCTCCACCTTAAAAGAGTTTAATTAAACCGCTTTAACTAATACAGTAGGAAATGATACGTGTGAACGCGATTTAGTGCTAAACCGTTTTAACTAAAACGGTTCAAGTTGCAAGTGTGAACGCAAGTGGATTAGCTAAACCGGTTAAGTACATCACAGTTATGTGCATTTCATGTCGCGCCTCGTCGCTTCCTGTTGTAAACATTTTGGGGAATTGGCGGCATCATGTCTCCGACGAAAGATTCACCAGCACAAAGGCGACGAGATAACTGGGACGACGGGGATGTCCGCCTGTTGTTGGAAGTATGGTCCGACGATCATGTGCAAGCGGACTTGGAAGGCACTGGTCGAAATGTAACAATATATCAGCGCATTGCCGATCGTTTTGAATGGTGTGCTGGCGGAGAGGCGGTGGCAGGCGTGAGCGGGGAGATAGAGTCCTGCCATGCAAACATAAAGATTCGGCAGCAAGCGACGTCTGGTGCTGCCATTGTTAATAAAGAGAGTTGCATGGCGACAATGGTATCATTGGCCATTTTGCTATGCTGGTTTGCGCATGTGCTTCATATAAACTTCCGCCTTAAAATGGTTTAGCTGGTGTAGGTGTGAGCACTCCCAATTTTCAAGCATAAACAGGTTTAACTAAACCAGTTTAACTAAATCGTTTTAATCGTGGAGGTGTGAACGCAGCTTTAGAAACAAACATTTATTCATAAAATGTTGCATTTTATTTTGCAGAACTACATACATACTCGCAAAATAAGTCTAAAATTATATAGAAGACAAAATCTAATAGTGATATGTGAACGTTAAATACATATCTTTTGCATATTTTATAAGATTGTTGATTTAGTAACATTATAGTCTTCAAAAAAGATATGTCATAATCTTGAAGTTGTATGGCAGGTTTAAGCTGTGCACCTTGAATAATACATTTAGAGAGAAAATTTCATCCACTGTGATACACTTGAAACTAAACTGAAACACAAGCCATGTATTTGAATCATATTTGAAAACATTGCAATGTATTTGAATCAAAAATTACAATATGTTTGTATTTGAATTTGAAAATGTTATTTGAATTGAAATCTGGAAAAAATTGAATTTGATTTGGCTAAGTTGTAATTGTATTATTATTGATTCCAAAATGTATATTTGGACTCAACCCTGATTATAACTCATGAACTAAATAAAATGTGCATGCATATTTCCAACCTGACAGACCTATATACATGCAAGAATACATTATTAGCGTGCATGATGTTCAAACTGAAATCAACATAGTTTAGCCTAAATATATTTCTTTTTCAGATGTGCGTGTCCTGCTGAATGATGACAATTTACTAAAAGAACAAGCGTCTGGGTAAGATGCTGGTTTTGTAATATGCATCTTATTAATTTGGGGAATCAGTTAAGTGGGGATCTTCATTGTCTAGACCAAAAAGAATCAGCTTACAGGTAAGACAGTGGTTGATTTTTTATGGATGGTCTGGCTAACAGGAGAGTTCTACCATTAGATTTGTTATAAAATTCAAGAGTACATAATTATTAAGATACATGTCAGTTTTGAGCAAAATTTTATGATAATGATTACTGAATGAACTTAAACTTGTTTAAGTTTCTTGAAAAAGATGTCATTGATAACATTCAAGACTGTTACACTGATGTTCAGAAACATTGATGACCTTATGGGCGATTAGTTCGAACAGATAAATACTACTCAAAATTTGCAAAGGATCACTATTGCAGATGCCCAGAAAGTGGAGGGGAAATGGAGGTGAGGAAAACCGAAATAGCGATGGGGTTTGCATTAAGCATGGCATAGAAAGACTGGGAGAAGTGGGTTTAGTCTTCTCACACTCTTTCTATGTCACGCTTAATGCAGACTCCATCGCTATTTCGGTCTTCTTTTCCACTTCCCCTCCACTTTCTGGGCATCTGCAATAGTGATCCCTAGCAAATTATGAGTAGTATATATACATTTTCAATAAGTTTTGCCAAACTTGTTATCGGTTTTAAAAACCAAACCAATTTATAACACTAATAGAATAAAGTTGATTTGTGTTTTGTGTGTAGTGCCTTTGCTCAGTACAACAAGGACCAGTTCACGCAGTGCCGGGTAGATGGCTCTGACGAACATGTTCTCATCACTGAACATGGAGATGTTGGCGGCGGAAGGTTCCTTGACCCAAGGACGAAGCGCACCTTCAGGTAGTTTTGTCACAATAATATAATGTAATCTCTGTCAGCAAACCGGGTATTAAGCTATGTACACTTATGATGTAACCATCTTTTACGTACACGTTACAATAATATTAAGTTCACGTGAGGGCAATTCCAAATTAGGCTTACACTAATACATTCACAGTGTGGAAGAACATGGAAGAACGCTAAGATGGTGATAATCTCAAGAATTACAGGCCGAGGCCATCTAGACAAACGCACTTCAACATCCTTCGAAATAAACTCACTTAATTCACAAGCGAAAAAGTATTTTTCTCAAGATGGCAACAGCACATGTTTCCGTGACCTACATGGAGCTTAGGTCAACAGTTTGAACTGAGTAGTTAATGTAAAAGAAGGATCTGATCATGGTAAATGAAAAGCCTAGGGACTTGGTTTATTGTGCGGGTTTGGTTGCTCTGCAGAGTAGAGTTAATGGTAAGGTTTCCCGGCTCTGTATAAAATGTTGATTGATCACAAACAATCTAGATTATGAATATTTACCCATTCCTGTGCTAGGTTTTCTTATGAAATGTTTTGCAATGTTCTTCTGTGTGGTAGATAATGATATGTTGCCTGCCTTCTGTTCGTAATGACAATACTTTTCACCTGTTAGGTATGATCATCTGCGCAAGGAAGCAAGCAACTTCCAGGCAACTGAGATTGACACAACAGGTGAACCGTGGCGATCTGCGCTCGAGTCAAGCATGACGGAGTATGTGCACAACCACTACAAGCACGGCACAGTGACTGTGTATGCGAACACTGACGAGGGTAACATCACATTGACAACGTGTATCGAGAGCCACCAGTTCAGCCCTAAGAATTTCTGGTGAGATACTTGTATTCCTTTCACTGTAGGTCACGCCCGCAGTGATGAACTGTTGACGTCCACAAGTATCAACAGATTTGTAACTAAGACGGGTTTGAGAATAGTTTCAAATGTAGCTTGTTATGGAATTGTATAGTACCTGGTATTGTTGTTCCGTTAGCCCTGTGCAAGATCAAGATCAATTATATCTGGCTCTCTGAGTATGATGTCAAACATGTGTGCTTGTTTTTACATTTTGGAAAATAAACACTAGATAAGTTGCAACTTTCAGTAAATGTATTACTATTTTTCACAACAGGTTATTATTATTTTGACCCTTTTTACACTTAAACGCTGGACAAATGACCATACCATATTTACTTGTGTCCAGTGGGTTGGTGGAATTCAGAGTTTCATACAGTGCTGAATCAGAAAATGTAGTGTCTGTCACATAGCTGTGTTTTGAGATGGCCCCATTGAGTGGACTTTGTTGCTTACAGGAATGGACGCTGGCGCTCGCTGTGGACAGTCACATTCCCAGAGTCCGGCGGTGGCTCGGCTGAACTAACCGCCATTCTTAAAGTCCAGGTCAGCACACTGAATATACAGACACAGTTATTTTGACGGTTTAGTCATTTTACAAATTGAAACAATTTGCTTTAGAATAACGGTGAAAGACTCGAATGTTATTAATACAAGCCTCCTTTTTCAGCAATGCTATTAATAATGTGATAATGCACACACAGAGTGAATTGGTCGTATTTCAATGTTTATAATGGAATTTTTTACAGTTTTCGTAGTCTGCACAAATAAGTTACTTTTGTTTAAAAGACAGATTTATTTTGACCACAAATATACAAATTTGTATAATTAATATATGTAAAGGTCAAGGAGACTCCAATTGAGACAATATAAAAGTATTACATAAAAGTGTGAAACCTTATAGACTATGTTTATAATGAAGTGCATATAGACTGCAGATACATAATTGTATAGCATAGTGTATGCTGTTATTGTATGTTACATATATAAAAAAAATAGGATATCACAATGACTTTTATAGTTCATAATGAAATAGTTGTTACGTCTTCTTTCAAATGCAGCAGTAACTAAAGAAAACTAGCGTAAATGTCGCCATAAAAACAAGTTATGCAGTTTAAACCAAAAATTGGATTTTTTTTAGTTTTCTTAGTTATTACTGCGTTTGAAACAACTAACTTGTGACACAAATGTTGTATTTTTCAGTATTAACTTTTATATGTTGTCTGTAAGTTAGATGATAATATGTAAAAAAAAAGTGTTTTTCACTTTACTGTTATTTATAAACGAGATGTAAGGATTTTTTAGAGATAGATTGTCCAGTCCTCTGTGGTGACCAGGCTGCCCCTGTTGCAGGTGCACTACTACGAGGATGGCAATGTCCAGCTGGTCAGCTCAAAGCAGATCAAGGAATCTCTCACCATCACTGTGAGTTCTCTATCACTGTTAAATTGAATTTTTATCAAGTGATTTCATTCTACTTCACTGGTGGCAGTTAGTTGGTTGTATTTCCTACGTGTTTGGCTGAAACCAGGCATCGTCAGTGACCCTTGGTAATTTTCATTGATTTTATCTTAAATTCTTTATGTTTTAACAAACAGGCACACACCTGCAAGCAAGTACGTGGTGTGCATATAACTAAAACAAGCCAAATTCACACGTTTTGTAATGTCATCAACAGTAGTAAACTGTTGAATTGGTCAACTGCAGAATCTGCTTATTGGCCTCTTGATACAATTACAATTTTGCTTGTCTTTGAGGCACTTGGAAATTATCTCGCTCACCTAACTGTTGGCCAAACTGCAATTGTAAATACCCGCATGTTTCATTACAGAGTGAATCACAGACAGCAAAGGAAATATGCCGAATTGTTTCAGAGGCTAGAATGAATATCAATAAGCTGTTTTTGTGTCAAGTGATTTATTTGATACATTTATAATATATATATATGTATATATATATATATATTATATATATATATATATATATGTATATATATATATAGTATATATATATATGTATATATATTATATATATATATATATATATATATATATATATATATATATATATATATATATATATATATAGTATATATATATATATATATATATATATATATATATATATATATATACTACAACCTTGTTAGAAAGCATTTTGACTAGATGACTACATTCCAAGTCACTGATCCACCATGTGCAACATGAATGAATTTGTGTGAATTAACTAATAGTTTGTGTAATTTTTTTACAGAACATTGTTGGTTGCCATTAGTATTGCACTGTAAAACACCATAATTCACTTTTAAAAAAAAGCAAAATTGTAATTACACTTTATGATTTTTTTTTGTTAATGATAATAGCCACTTACCTCTGGGTACACAACCAATGTTCAAACATGGAGATTTTTAATTTAATAAAAAAAACATTCAGCAGATCAAAGATAACAAGGTTTATATTTAATTCTATGGTGATTGTTTTACAAAATGTTCACAAAGTTATTACTAGACAGCTAAGTGCCTAACACAAGAAAATACAATGGCATGCAACAGAACAGGGTTTGTGGATTTATACCACTCATCAAAATAACTTCCGGAAAGCCAGTTTTGCAGAAGTGCAAGTTACACACTGAACTGTAAAATGTGTTGCTTTCAGACGGCCATTTCCGAGAACTACCAGACAATGTCTGAAACTACATTCAAGGCTCTCCGGCGGCAGCTTCCTGTCACGCGAAGGAAGATCGACTGGGACAAAATCCTTAGCTACAAAATAGGCACAGAACTGAAGAATGCATAGGACGTCCCGCTTTCCTTTCAAAGCCTTCATCCACATCCATGCGGTTCGACAGGGGTAGAATCTGCAGGGTCGCTACCGCAGTGGAACTCTTCTAAAATACTACCTTCGGATGGTTCAACCACCATTTCCATGGTAGCTTCCCATGGACATTTGTAGATATGTCCATCAGTTCTGCTACATGACAAAATGTGCATAATTAACGTCTTAGTCGATCTTGTGCGAGAGCCATCATTACCCGTGTTTATGTACATATGGCATGTTGGCAGAAACAGGATGACAGATTGTTTTGTCAGGGTTGATAAAAATGTGTGTGAACATTTTCACGATCAAGATAAACACCAACACTTTGGTACACTTTGTGGCACTAGCGTGTTTTTGTGAAATTATTTTGTCATTCCATAATCATTAATTTCAGCATAAATTTTCAAACAAATTTTCACAAAATCTTCTAAATAAAATGTTGATTACAGATCCTATATACAAGAGTTTATTCAGGGTTTTGTTAAAACTACATTAATACAAACAACATATATATATATATATATATATATATATATACACACACACACACACACACACATCGCTGTGACATTACCTATTTCACTATTCTGTATCTCATCGAGTGCCAAGGTCTTGAGAACATATTCACTAGGCAGAAAGTGGTTTCCTATCATTGGGCCAGAAAGTGTTGGTAACTAATAACCGAGCATGGCTGCTATTGTCTGCCATGCAGTCAGCCAGTCATAACATCTGTTTAAGACACCTGCATGATACGATCACAAACATATTTGTAACACCTAATTTCTTGGGGTGCCATGCTGTGTTAACAAACCTTGTTAACGAGACCGTTTCTCTGCATATAATATTGTTTTTGCAGTCAGCGCGTTGCATTTCCTCATGTTTAGTTATTGCTTGATTTTTGCTTTATTAGACCTAACTTATAATATACACATGTTTTAATTTGCACCATTCAGTTTGTTGACATTATTTTAATCATTTGTAGGCTTTTTAGGAAGTACTTATTTGTGAACATAGTTGGACATACGTCTGTGTACATCATACTGGTTGAATTTACTTTTGTAGCCAATTTTGTCACATCATATATGAAGCAGGTCACAATTTTTAAATCTAATCAGGTGCACCTTGACAAATTGAGTCGTTGATACAACCACAGGCAGAAGCAGACGTAACTCCTGCTTGTTTGTTTATTTGTGTGCATTATTATTCTTTACTAATGATTTGTTTACAAATTTGCTGACGATATGTTTATATGCAGATATCAGTAAATATAACACTGCTGTTTGTGCATGTGAAGTTGCGATCATAATGACGAACTATCGACACGTGACTGGACAGATACATAATTAGCACTGAAGGGAGTCTAGTGCTTAGGGGGTTTGCAAGAGTAATGCTTTGGATACTGTAGCGGTGAAAACCTACAGGTGATTGACATGGTCATCCATTGTTTGCGTGGAGCTAACACGGCTGAATATGAAGCCAGAGAAAAGTAACATTGCTGTGTGAACGTAATATTGCTGTTGTACTGCAGCAGTCATTGCAGATGTGATATATAATGACTATATTTGCTGTATCATTTTCATGAGTTGCACAAACTCGCAGAAGAATTGTGAAATAAGAACATCCACCTGCCTGCCATAGGTTAATATTTCAGTGGTACCTGCGCTCCATTTGATTTGGTGTATTCCTAGACCACGGACAACAGTAGAATTGTGTCTTCGGTAAATACATGACTTGGTAGGTCAGCTTCTTGAGTATACATGTATGAAGCACGTATATATGCAAATAAACACGATTAAAATGGCTTTTTGTTGTACTTAGAGTGACATTCCAATCACAATACATTTATTACTTGAAAGATACCAACAATAAATTTAATTGCAATTTATAATGTTGTACTGAAATCAATGAAATCACCCATGAGGAGGATCATCAGCCTCCTGTCATGTGATGTAAAGTTTGGGTGATTTCAGCCATATGCTGCTTGTGTTACGTGTAATATTTAGGATACGAATAGGTTATTGTGTTGGAATTCTCACCAGTCTTTTGTCACCAGTCAAATTGTGGTGATGCAGTGACATCAGTTACTATAATTTTATAGTTCGACTCCGCTCATTTCCATGGTTTGCAGAGACATTCAGCCATGTAAAATAAAATCTTGTCACAATTTCCCGCCCCTGGCTCAACATGTGATGACAGGTATCTAATCAATAAATACTAGCTCAAATCAAAGAACAAAACTGATATGAGCTGGTTTATGGAATCATTGACCAAGTATGGAAATGTACCAATGAGTGTACATCCATGTGAAGGGTCAAGTAGACAACGACCTCGTGTGGCTTGTGACGGTGATATCAACTGACCAGAGTGATATTGTACACAATCCTTATACAGTTGCAGTGGTTCTGTTTCTAATGCCATGTTTTCTAATAAATAACTCACTGACGTATGTATTTCACACCATAATCTCAAAACACAATTTTTATTAGCAATGGCCCAACTGACAAAAATCATTGCAGCTTTTTCTAACTTGTTAGTAAACAGAAACAAATTATAATATAACTTATTTGGTTAAATCACTGAAATGTGCACATTTGTATTTTTCAATTCAATATCTTTATTTCAGACTGTCATACAGATGTCCACATAAACATTAAAATATACAAGTGACTAGAAAATATAAAAGTATTGCACATGGTAAATAGAAAAACATTGCACAATGGTACATTAAATCAAAAACTATTATATATATACAACATTTTGATCCAATGTCATCTTATCCTGGATTGCCATTTTATATCACTGTTGATAATTGCAATTACCAATTTATTATAAGAGGCATCAAGTTTCCCCATGAATTTATATACAAGGTTTCTAATTACAGCTTTAGTATCTGGTATTTGGTATTCTACAAACGTGGTGGAGGCACTGCAATATTTAGGCTGTCACTATTTCCTGCCCCTCTATGCACAATCATTGCACATGTATTTCAACATTTGACAACATTAATGAAGATTACACCCGAATGTACTCCTAAAGGCTAAACCTAATCCTAGCTAATCATAACAAATAATAATCCTAACCCTTTTTATCAATCCTAGGTTTGCCAATCCATGAATTGCAATCTGCCCCCCCCCCGCATGCGATCTCGCTGTCTCCCCATCAAGATTCGTCTACAGTTAATGAATATTTATTAGCGCTGATTCGACCACCATTGTTGTGACGTCACCACTTTTGCGGTTTTCGTTACGGACCGGCGCTCTTGTGCACCTGTCAATATTGATGTAGGCGGGGCCGATATGCGCGGTCGTGTCCTTGGGAACAAATACAAGCATGTAAACACAAATCGGGTCTGAATCGGTGATAGACTTGTCCATCGGCCAGCAGTTGACTGCTAACAACCACCTGCTGCGCGATGTCATAAAGATTTGCCGAATCGTACCCCCGTTGACAGCTTGGATTTCATATCGTGGTAGGTACCTGCATTAATATTTACCAACGTACATTAAACTTGTGTTATAATTGGCAGAAAGATTCTGATATTATGTTGCAACAGTCACCTGCTAGGATTTACGTTCAGCTGGGGCAATGACCTAAATTAACAAGCATCTCTATTCTAATACTCTTTCTAAAAAAAAAAACCTGACGCACATACCTGGCGTGGGTTCTATCGATGTAGTGTACTAGAGTCTAGACTAGTGATATATAATGTTGACTTTTGGAATATAAATAGGCCTCCGTTTAAAGTAATAAATTGTATGCCACCTATATTAATATATCAATATATATATATATATATATATATATGATGATTTATATATATATATATATAGGGGCTGCATGGGTTAATACTTACCAAACCCATCCCTTTGACGCTTGAGGCTCCCAAAAATCCCCAACTGCATGCATATACTCGTAGATCCCACCTTGCATCTCCCCAAGAGTCGAACAAGCTATAACTGCACTCCTGTCTGGTTTTCACCTATAATTATAAGGCTGACCGTTTGATCCACTAACCTGACCCCCTCACATCATTTGCCTACCACCCTATATACCTGTCTATGTGTAGGTCTACCATATATATTATTACCTATTTCCACAGCCAATTAAGATAAACTCAATTCATGCACACTATGTACAACATATAATTATATAATCACCAGTAGGCCTTATAATATATGTAATATATGAGGAGGTTAGCTGAACCCCCCAATTGCATCCCATGGTTCCCATCTATGATATAAACATTATATTTGAGAAAAAAATTGAGCATTATCAGTTGCTGATTAAGTTGAATAAAAACATGAATAAAATATGTTTCAAAAGATTTGTTGCTGTTTACCAACGTATAGGTACACGATTTGCCCCCCCCCTCCCAAATAATAGGCTTGCTATTTTTGCTGGATATTTGAACTTTGCACACATGCAGACTTGGTATTGGTTATCTCGATCACCTTTCCCCACCTTCTCCCTATTGGGTCTTTGCTGAGTGTCTTCCATTAATAATTATATCTCCCTGGCCCGAGTCCCTTCTTCCTTCATCTTCCATGCCTTTAAATCTTTTCCCACTCTGCCCTGCTGTCTCAACTGAGGCCTACCTCTCACTCGTTTCACTCGGTCTATTTTTATCACCACAGCACCTCTGACGCCTTCCCTTTCTTTCCTTCTCTACACGTACATGACTAAACCACTCAAGCCCGCCTCCTCACAATTAATGCTCTCCACATTGACTTCTTCTTTCAATTCTGGAGGCTTACCCTCATTGGAAGTCATATAGCTAGATAAGTTCATTATTGGTCTCCTAAGATATCTCCTCATCCAAGTGATTGCATCTGGAGGGTGTAACTTTGGATGTCACTGTTTATGTAATTTTATTGTTATTAGGATGAATTTGTAAAGTGCCATGTATCGAGGTTAAAATAAAAACCTGCACAATGACACTAAATGACTTAAAATCAATATATGTTAAATTACTTAAAAATCTAATTACTTACAGCTCATTCTAGTTTTTAATTGTTGCTACATTTAAGTTAACTAGTTACATTGCTGTATTATAAATTGTTTGGTATTGTTAAGTAAGTTATTAGATATTAAATAGATAATGGTATTAAATATGTATATTTTTACAAGGCAGCATAGCATGTATATATAGGTATGCAAACTACTTCTTTTGAAACAGGATACAGTCTCCAAGAACAATCACCAAAATATTTGGTTTGTGTGCAAATATAATTTATATTATATCATTATGTTGGGTTTGTCTAATCTTTTTCTACCCTTTGGCCTCTTGCAGGATGGGGCTACGTCACCTGTGTTGCGTCTTCTGCTTCCCTCATAATACCTTCCTTTCATGCTCCCCTCTCTTCTGCAAAGGCCACCCACTCACGACTGTTCATGCCAACCCTCTTCAGATCTCATTTCAGGATGTTATTCTCCCATCTCAGCTTCAGTCTTCCTATTCTTCATCTGTCACCCTCGTCTACTTGCCATACTCTAGTCAGCAAATTTGTATCGCCCATTCTCTGAACATGCCCTGTCCATCTCATTCTACTTCCAACTAATTTCTTCTTTAGATGATTTTACATTCAAGTCTCCTCTCTCAAGTCCTGCGTCTTCCTTATATCCTCATAATCAGAGCGCAATGGCTCAAAGGTAGAGCTTCAGCCTCTTCACTACAAGAACCCGGGTTTAAATCCTGTGCTGCAGTGTTAAAACCTTGGGCAAGTTTTTCCACTCTACATTGCTCCAGTTCACTCAGCTGTATAAATGAGTACCTGGCTATATACAGTGGTGGATGTGTACGATCAGCATTAATTGTAGCCTGCATATTTCCCAGAGAAGTGTTAAGCACTTTGAACTGTCCTGAGGACTGGATACTGCGCTATATAAGAACGTGCCTTTACTTTTTTTACTTTAATCATGCTTTACTTTACATATTCTTCTGACCGAGTTGTGTTCTACTACCTGTAACTTCTGCTCTCTCTCTCTCTTCTGTCAGTGGGAGTGTACCCAACCCCTACATACAGACTGATACAACACTCACTTCCATCACTCTAGCTTCCACCAGTTGTTTCTTCAGCTTTCTCTTAAGCTATTATGCGATGCTAATAATTCAAATTTTAAATTTGAAGTATTAGCATGATCCACACAACCAAAGGACAAAATGATAAGCAGATTGTCTTATGACTTATGTCGCTTAAACATGTCAGTGATGCAAACATTTGGCCTTTGTAATCATATGCTACTGTCAGGAGTATACGTGTACCGTTAGATAGTGTTACACTGAACACTTGTCACAGTCTCATGATAAAAGGAATATCCACATAAAAGGTAACTACCGGTAGGTACACTGGTATTGTCATTAAATTCTATGTCGTTTGATGTACATAATGGATAGGCAGATATAATTATATGGCATAACACTGAACACGACCATGCAAGTTCCAACAAGTGTCTCATGGTTGTCAATACTGTGTATGGTTAAGATAAGATGGTTACGTCATAGGTGTAATCACTTACAATTAGTGTTAAACTATGCTCATGAGTGTGATTGTGAGTACTGGTACATGGAGAGTTAATGTTTGCATCATTGCATGAGTCATGATTGTATGCTTGACTGTTTCATGATAGACCTTAGATAACATGCTAATTGGTAAGACATATTTTTAATTAAACTGACTGATATCTAACTGCTATTAGTTTATTCAGAACTCTGGTTAAAATAACAGTCAAGTACTTTTAATTAGTAAAGTAATTACATCATTACTGTAATTACATAATTACTGTGGGTTGGTATAATATTGTACACATGATAAGAAGAGACATTTGAAATGCGGGAACTATTTCAAGGTAGGCATTCACTGATTCAGCTATACCTATACTTATGTACAAATGCATCGTACATGCAGTTGTACACACTTCAATGCAGTCAGGAAGTGGCCTTTTTACAGGTGTCTAAACCTGACTTGTGGCACAGTGATACACTGTCACACAGTGATACACCGTCACACACTGATACACCGTCACACAGTGATACACCGTCACACACCTCCAGGTTCTCATCGCCATTTATGTCATTTCAGTCGCAACGAAAATGAAACATGAAATCGATTCTTATGAAAGTGAACTATGACCCGAGGTACGTGACACCGCACCGCAAGACCTGGCAAAACCCGGCACTCATCACCCGCTCGACAACACTCCAACCGTCGGCATTTGCCCAGCCAGATGGCTACACAAGTCTCAGTACTCGGCTGACTGCCCTCAGAGACATCTACCTGCCCCCGACAGATCATCAGAGTGTATGCGGCAGTCTTGAGGCCGCCGCAACGCGGCAGTTGAGACAGCGCAGTCGACAGGTCAGTAGTCACATCTCACTGTTGATTGTACTAGTGAAAATAGCAGTAATTCAGAAGGGATAATTTGGTGAAGTGGAACCTCACTGTTAAGTTCTCCCTTGAGACATAACAGAAATTACTTAAATAGTGAGGTGACCCGAGTAGTGATGTGACCCGAGTAGCAAGGTAAACCAAGTAATGAGGTGACCTAACTAGCAAGGTGACCTGAGTTGCAAGGTGACCTGAGTTGCAAGATGACCTGTGTGGTGAGGTGTCCTAAGTAGTCAGGTTATCTGAGTAGCAAGGTAATCTGAGTAGCAAAGTGAACATGTTAGTAGAACTAGTTATGTATATTTTGCTGTTATAGAATGGAAATAACTTGGGAAGTTTGCAAGGTGACCTTAATTACGAAGTGACCATATTACTGAGGTGACCATAAGGAGAGATTAGACTGTAGTTCAGAAGTGGCCTTAAAACCTGATTGTGTCTTCCAGATTTTGTCAGAAAACAAGTGTTTTTGTTTGATGTTATGTGCTATTTGGAGCACCTTCTCGGCTGTCACTGGAGATAGATGCCGGAGAATTACGAAGACTTCCTGACTTGAGTTAGATTGGAGTGAGTTGTGGTAAAGTAGTTAATCAATAGTACGGTGAATATGAATGGAGCAGAATAATACCCAGAATATATGCATGGCTTGAGGGGACCATCACAACCTTGTTTATCGGAAAAGTAGTTCATTTACATAGTTGATAGATCAAATATTAGTTTTAGTAGTGTCAATTTGTGGCTTGATGATATTTGGACGGTTGTAAATGCATTACGAGAAGTAGTTCTAGAAAGGATGGTTATAACATATAGTGTATTGGTTCCCCCATTGGACAATGTGTGTGATCTACTTGCATTGGGGAAAGTGCACGCACACCAGGCAAAAACACGATGTTGTGTACATATATATATATATATATATATATAATATATATATATATATTATATATGTATAATTATGTATGTATATACACTGTATGCGTGTGTGTAAACCATAATTTAATTGAATTTACTTCACATTCTCTAGATCAAGCCGTCAAGGAATGGGACATTGTCGTATGCTGGTAATCATACATAAGATATATACTAACTGATCTTTAACCAGTACGTCTGCAGTTTTATATATTTGGAATATTTACCTCTCGATATGATTAACCGATTAGCACTCAAGTCAGGCATTGACGGTCAGCCCGTATCTCCTCAGGTGGCCATAGCCGGTCAGCGAATACAGCACAGCGTTTGAATTTGATTTATGTGGTTGCATCTAGTGATTAAGAGATGCAATAAATGCAACACCTATTCAGACATATAACATTAAATTATGGCTGTTTTGGATACTTCCGTTCTCAATAATATTTACCTCGTTTTCGAAATTTTAACAGCAATAGTTTTTTGTTTTTGGACATTTAAAAATGTCCCCCAGCCAGGAGGTTGGCCACGTATAGAGGTAAAAGGTGTAACATTTTATAACAAATGATATACCTGTGTGTAGATAATTTAATGTTCTTTTACATAAACCTGTAGCAGTAAAAAGCCAAATATAAAAAAGTTTCACCGCAACCAAGTATTTGTTTTACAAACAATTTCAAAATGTCTTAGTGTCAATCAAGACAGTTTTGATACTTTTTGGTAATTTTATTGTCTACCACATGCAATTGTGAGAACTGAATAATGAAGGCGCTACAGCAAAGAAAATGGCGCAAGTAAGATTTTTAAACATCTGGGTCAAATATTTGAGGAGGCACAAGCTTCACGTTAACCAAGAAACCATAATATATCTTCAGATTTACAAATAGGATTATTACAGCATGTATAATTATTTGTTAGCTATTCCTGTAGCATATTTTTTTATTTATCCATATTTCCATATTTATACGAATTTGTATGACTGGTTTAAATAATACCGTTAGGAGAGATTTGATTGCATTATGTGTTAAAACAATTCTTCATGTAACTCCCCAGGTCCCCGCCATGCCGACCACAGAACCACACAGCAATGGACATTTATCAAAAAGGCGAAACGAATTTGCCCGAAAGTCTTATTCCAGCCCCATGCTGGAGCCGCTAAGCTCAGTTGATAAACGACTAAACCCAGAGCCACCACAACGATCGAAGACTTCACTACACAGTTTCCATGGTAACCTTATTTCTAGATTTTGCTGGGTTTTTTTGTCTTCTGAATGGATGGTGTAATACTTAAAAAACATGGATTATGTTTGTTGGTTCAACCTCCCATATTTTGTGGAACATGCGATTTTTATGATCTAAAATTGTTATTTGCATCAGTAAAATATATTAAATTTGCTACTTAATAGTAATGTAAAATTTAATTTCCTGCATGATATATGATATTAAAATCACCCCCAAGCAGTGTTTAACATATTTTGGCACTTTGCAAACATGCGTGTCCTCCAAATGTGCAGATTTTGTAAATAATGTAGAACTTGGCTAGACTTTCTTGCCAGTGTGTTTTCGTAGGTTTTTAAATTATGCTCTTAAGGCGTTCATGTTTTCAGATTTCAGAAATAAAAAAAATGCTCTCCACGGTACAGGTGAGAAAACCTGTCATATCTGCCAACTCATTTCTCATATCTCTCACCTTCAGGGATGGTTAAAATACATGTCAATGTATTTAAGAAGTATTTCGCATAAAATACCCTCAAAAAGTAATGCAAACTGTCATAGAAAAACACTGTTTGTTGTTAAAAATTTCAAATATGGTACATTTTGAAAAAATGCATTTGATTTATATTTTTAAATAGTAAAAGTACTTAAATAGATAAACATATTTTGAAAGTAATTGTCCAGGTAAATAATAATATTATGTTCAACTTTAGGTTTCAGGGAAAGTTCCCACATATGAAAACTGATGTAAAATACAGCTGTTCTTTGAATGTACATTACAAAACCAGTTAAAAAATTGTAATTTGGCTTCATCCTATATTGACATATTTTTTATGACGCGTAGATATGAGAATTGGAAACTAGAACATTTCATGTGCATATACATATGTATATATTAGCATATTCATTACATATTATATAAATAACTTTAAAATAGAAGACGTCCAGTTTAGTTGATATTGTTTTGAAAAATCTAAACACATTTTAGATAAAACATTTTTGAAATGTTTTTTCTCAAATAAAGTTGACACAAATTTGATTTAAAAAAATTATTCAGTTTTAACCATCCCTGCACACTTTACACACTGCACCTGATTTATGGTGGTGGTGAAACTGGGTTGTTTCACATGTTTTTGCACATAACAAGCAATACATTGTTATCAAAAACAAAATGATACATATAGTTAAACAAAGTTTATTAAAGTAAACCTAACTTCATTTGATAAAGTGATCCATAAAATATGACCTTCAGACTGATAGGAAATGTGTCACAATAGTAAGAAATGTTCCAAAATAAACACAGTAACTAAACACATCTTGGCCGGCAGCACATTTTCAACATGTATGTTGTTGTCATAAGAACATTATATTCAATTAAAAATTCAACCTAGGAGCTAGCACCCTTGGTTTAATATTCTCAACAACTATAATATATTATAATGAAATATCATACACTTTATTGATAACAATTGCACTCTGATCACATGGCTGGCTGAGTCGAATGGAACTAAATAACTGCAACTTGACTAAAACCACTAATGACCAGTCTTGTCACTGCACTCACACGATTTCACTGCTTCTGGTCATATAAATAACGAGAGAAAATTTCATTTAGGTGATTATGTTGAAAAGACTAGGCAGTGGCTATGATTCAGCAAAGCTCATTTCTTTCATAATGATAAATTTACTGTACAGTCCAAAAAATTATTCAGGGCCTTTTTCTGAAGGTGTTATGAGGTCTTCAGAGCCTATTGGCCCATGTTTCCATATTAATGTGTTAACATTTAATACTCTGTAATGTGCCTCTGAATGGCTAGAATTGCAAGATTTGTGGCACAGACAAATACTGTGTAAATCAAAGAAGTGGGAATATATTTGTCCCTGAGCTTCAGTAAATCATTTTTTCAACGCAGCAATAAAATATATATTAAAAAACAGCATCAGCTCATCAGATGGCTGATACGTTTCCTTCCTTCCTTCCTTCCTGTATTTTCACCAACTTGCACATGCAATAATAATACTTGTATTTAAACATCACCAAATGCAGGGCTAATGCCCCCATTCATGGGTGTTTGCCACTGAATGATGGAATGTGCCATTTTTATGTGGATTCCTTAATTTAAATGTTCTAGCTTATTTGTTTGCTTTAGGAACTACCGAGAAATACACACAAGTCTACAACAGTCACATGATGGGACAAGCATCCAAGCCACAACATAACAGCACCAACGTCCTGTACGGCAAACTGAGAGGTAGGGACAGTCAGAGGAACAACTGGTACAGGCAGGGAGGGAGAAGTGTGTGTGTGTGTGTGTTTACGTGTGTGTTTGAGTATTTATGTGTGTGTTTGAATGTGTGTGTTTTGATGTGCGTGTTGTGTGTGTGTGTGTGTGTGTGTGTGTGTGTGTGTGTGTGTGTGTGTGTGTGTGTGTGTGTGTGTGTGTGTGTGTGTGTGTGTGTGTGTGTTATGTGTGTGTGTGTGTATTGTGTGTGTGTGTGTGTGTGTGTGTGTTTGTGTGTGTGTTGTGTGTGGTGTTGTTGTGTGTGTGTGTGTGTGTGTGTGTGTGTGTGTGTGTGTGTGTGTGTGTGTGTGTGTGTGTGTGTGTGTGTTGTATGAATGTGTGTGTGATTGATGATGTGTATGCATGTGTCTGTATATATGAATGGTTGTGGGCTTGCATGATTGTGTTTATGTGTTTTGTGTGTGTGTGTATGTATGTATGTGACATGTGTTTGATGTGATGATGCTATGAATGATTTGAGTACACAAGTGTATGTGTAGTGTATTTTCTTTGAAACTGTTGTTGAATGTTTAAGCAAGAAATGTGAATCAGGAATCAGTTCCTAAATGTTCTGTACAGGTAGCTGTTTAATATATTTATACTAAACTGTTATAAAATCTAACACAACGTGACCTGTGTATTTGCTCTGGGAAATTTCTAACAAAAAAATCAAACATTCCTAAATCTTTCCCTGATGGTTTCTGCTGACAACAGTTTACTTTGTATGCATTTTCAAAACATCATCCATATTCTGGAAGAATGGCACTTTTGACCTCTGTTGTCATAATACTTGGCATTATACCCCACAAGGCAAGTTTAAATAGACAGTTAACAAACAAAGCAAACATTCAGATAATCCTCCCAAATTAAATTGCATTGCAAAACAAGCTGAAGTCCTAGCTTGTGTTTGCATGTTTACGGTAACTCTGGTGTAAACATTGCATGAATATGTTAACTTCACAGAATGGTTATATTCACGGGCCATAATCCCACTCTCCTACTTAGTGGCATGGCACGACAATCTGCCGTCAGGGTTGTTATGTTTGTAGGGACATGGACTACTTCTGTCTGAGTTCTACTCTGTACAGGTCCATTAATAATTGTGTTTGACATTTCTTGCTATTGCTATTATGATCAGCCATTGACATGGAAATTGCATTCCATTTGTCACTTTGAATGTTGTTTATTATGGACGCTGTTTACCTCTGATGGTGTTTATTTCAGATATTGGTTATCTTGGATGTTTCTATAAAATGATATAACCTCACTATTTAGACATAGACCATGCAGCCATATATGCATAAGAGAAGTGTTGACGATTGACTGGTCATATGAGAGAAGTTTTATGATCATGACTGGTCATGTGACAAAACTATGATAATTGTGACACATCATATTAGAGAGTATCATGACTGGTCGTTTGAGATAAGTGTAATAATTCTGCCTGGTCGTATCGGGGAGATATCATATACAAATGTAATCATGGTGTGTCATATGCGAGAAGTGTCATGATTGTGTCTGATCATATCATAATGACAGATCATGTCCCTGGTCATATTAAAGAGGCATCGTTTCACCTGGTCGTAGGAGAGAAGTATGTCCTGGATTTGAAGCGCAGTCGGACAATGGGTGTCATCGATGGACACAAGAAGGAAGAGAAGTTGTCTGCAAAAAATGCAGAATTGCGGAAGATGATTCGGCGGGCGAAGAGAGAGGCGGAGAAGGCCATCAAGGTGGGTCACATTACGTAAATTGGACAGTGTGGTGTGAAATATTAGCCACTGTTATTTTTTGCGTTTAATTAAGAAGTGACATTCATGGAGTGTGTCCTTTAATGAGGACAGGATTTTCAATGGCAAGGGTGGTCAGTGGAGGACTATTGAACTGTTCATCATCTTCACATGGGACATTAGAGGCTGGAATGGGGAGATAACATTTATTCCGTTTTAGCAGATATTCGTATCAGGAGTGCAAGTTGTGAGCATGATCAGTTGCAGCTTTGGCTTTTTTGAAATGCTGATTCCTTGCAGTAGTCATGCAAATTAAAAAAGATAATATCTTTTATAATGGCGGTATCACAAAACAAAAACCAGTATCTTTATATTATGGAATATACACAAATTGGGTCAATACACCCTAGCAAAAAAGTAATCCTACATAAAAAATATACAACCATATCTTAATTATTTAAATCCATGGCACTGTTCTGTCATCAATGAAGCCAGTACACTGTAACTGATTTGGTGTGAATGTGTTAGATGCCTGTCATTGGGCCATCAGCTAGCATTGGCCACAAAGCAGCACACCCACAAATAACATGCCAAAAGTATGACATGCATGCCAAGTAAACCCAAGTTATATGGCAAAACTTGGCTATGTATTTGGAAATGTTATACTAAAAATTAATACATTTGTATCTGTAATGTTATGATTAATAGTTTGCAATGAACAGCAGTGATTTAGTGAAAATGCGCTCCAAAAATGTCGCGTAAGCGGCGTTTCTCAATGGTACGCCTTTCGCTGTCACAGGTCGACACAAATTGAAAACCTGCACTAGTAAACATATTTGGATACTTGTGATAATAACAATTATAGTCAGTCACTTAGAAAATGTGTTGATCTTCAATGCAAATGTTGCATGAAATCGATGCCATTAGAGAAACGAAAGATTACAATGAGTTGAAGTGTAAATGTAGTTTAGAGCATATTGGGTCTAATTACAAAGTGGAAGCTTATTTTATTTCCGTTGGCTCACGTCATAAGATTGTCTGTAGTGCTGTTTTCTCTCTCTGTAGAATCGGAAGATATTCACAATCGTAGGCCCATACCGCGCCCTCAGGGTGGCACTAAGGCAACGGGGGTGGGTTGAAAAACTCAACAGCAGCCCTGCCATTGGCAATGTACCTGTCGTTGTGAGGAAATTTATTACAGATAAAGACAAACATTCAGGTACCTACATCAGTTACAATTGTGTATTGTAATATATATATATATATATATATTATATATATATATATATATATATATATATATATGTATATATATATATGTATATAATATATTATATATATATATATATATATATATATATATATATATATATACATATATGTACATGTATATATATATATATATATATATATATATATATATATATATATATATATATATATATATACATGCAACTGGTATCATAATTAATAATATGTCTTGGTATTAGCCTTTTTGCAGTTATGCCAAAGTGACAACATACAATAATTACTTCTCCATTTTTAAATCCTTCATAAATTCTATATACTGTATATGTATGTATATATATATATATATATATTATATATATATATATATATATATATATATATATATAATTACATATATACATATATTACATATACACACAGTCATTTAATCTTAGTTATTAATTTTAATTTATTTTTTAAATTTGGTTTGTCTTAATGTAGAAATGTATATATAATTTACGAAGTATTTTGTTATTGTACTTTACTTATTTATGTGATTAAATTATAGATTGATTTTACTTATTATTTAATACAGTTATTTAAGCTAATTATTTTAAATATTAATTAGCTTATATGTTTACATGTTTTATACTGCCAACACCTTTAGGTTTTTAACCTAGAGACATGGCACTTTATAAATTCATCCTAATAATAGTAAATTGTGGTAGTGATGAGTGTCGTTTTTATGTGTCATTCTCTTTGGACGCAGATAACTTGATGGAGTCTTTCGATGAACTGACTGGAAAAAATGAACGTTTTTGGTGGGAGGAAGAGAACGGCTACTATGGCATAATGGTACGTAGTGATGGCAACAGCCAGAAGATTCAATCAAACGAGCAACCAAAACCTCCTCCAGATGACGCAGCATGTGTACAGAAGCATAACGCAGTTTCCTATGATGTTTGTTATGGTATTTTTTCAGGGCATTCCAACGAATTTCCTACCCGATTCCTGTGCAGTTACATTTCCATTCGTACAGCAAGCAGTTAAATTTGCTGAAACCGCATGACAAAACTCATGCAAACTGATTGCACAGACACGGAACTTTGTTTATTTTAGTTTGGTTGGAAATAATGACCATTTTGTCGACGGAACGAATATGAATTTGTGCACGATTACTTCATGAATATTAATGAGGACTGTGTAGTGTCGCGTTTGAAATTTGTTCATCGTTTATAAGTCATTGATATAATACTAAGCCTGCCAGATATAATAGGGCACCATAATTTTATTCTTGTTTTCATGCAGGTCTATTAATGAAGTTTTTCAAAACAATTACAAGTCGAACCAAATGCAACTCAGTGCCAAAGATGTTGAAGTTTGATTTTTTTTGGAAAATATACCATGGCTCCGTGCTCATCAAATTGTTGTTCTCCTCGAGACATCCCTGCCTTCAGGGATGACGTTGACCATAGTTTCCATTTTCTTCGTCTTTTTCTTCCTCTTCTCCTTTGTCACTTTTCTCTCACTATGTTCTATATCAACAGTCTCCAGTTCCTTCTATCTTTTGCTGTTCTGCGTTCTCCTCCCACTCTTTCCAGGTAAAGCAGTCCTCCCATCGCAATATCATCTTCCTCACCACCTCCCCTCCACCTTCTGGGCATCTGCTGTCTTTGCCAGTTTTTCATCTCACATTCTTTTCACCTGATTGGCCCATTTCAACCTCCTCCTCACCACTTCTTCAGACTTTCTTTCACTCCATCCTCCATTTTCGGTTCGTCCACTCTTCTGTTAACTCCCATATTCTTCATGTGGTTTCTCTGTTAGTGTCATCATCTCTAGGCCATATGTGCACCATGTTTTGGGCAATGACTGGTCAAACGTTTCGGCCTCACTTTATTTTCCATCCAGTAAATTATTATCACAGATAATATTAATTATCGGTTCCTTCCTGTGCCCATACAAATGTGACAGTACTGTCAGAGAAACATTACAACTATGTTGAACAGTCAGCGTTTTATGTAAAACTTCAATATTAATCTGTTAAAACCATTCCATTGTGGCTGTGAAGTTTTTCATTTGTTTGATTTTGTGTTTGTGTCACACAAAATGCTTAATTTAATTTAATGGCTGTACACAATATCACAAAAACTATAAACATATTAATTTCTCATATATGACATGTGTCCTGTGAAACGTTTCGTCTGCCATGTCTAATGGCTGTGTCACATGAAATGTTTCAGTCGCAAATTGTGCGCAATCATCAAGCGTCGTTCATCTTTACTGTGAAGACAATTGACTGCCGTATCCTCCAAATGGCCCAGACTGTCAATCATTTCGCCAAGAACCGACACATCACAACAAAGGTTCAGCAATAATTGTTCCACATCTGTGTGTAAATAAAGTGCACTTGTATTGTTTTTCATTCGCTTACATTATTGACATGTTCCCGGGCGTTATGAATACATTTTCCGTTCTAGGTAACCTAGTACTTTAGTTACTGAACAGCATTGAAATGTTTATTTACATCCTCCTCTGATACATTTATACTCAGTTGCATACTGAAAATAACCCATCACATATAATACAGTGTCACACACAAGTGGTAAATGTTTCAGTTATCTTGTCTTGAAACTGTTTCCATATGATGTTATGCAGATGTACATTTCGCGTGATATTTTGTAAACCAACTCCATTCATTTAACCATATATGCATGCATGCATGTGTACATACATACATACAGAAGTGTGTGTGCAGTGTGTGGGTGTGTGTGCAGTGTGTGCTGTGTGTGTGTGTGGTGCGTGCGTGCGTGCGTGCGTGCGTGTGTGTGTGTATGCAGTATGTGCAGTGTGTGCAGTGTGTGTGTGTGTGTGCGTGCGTGCGTGCGTGCGGGTGTGTGTGTGTGGTAACCAGTACAGTTTTATACTATAACATTTTGCTGTCATTTCATACAAGTAATACAAATTATTGAAGAGTTGCGGAGATCTGGGTAAACTGGAAGAGTTGAGTTGTCCATTGTATCGTGTGAGTGAATAAATAACGTTGTTACTGAAGTCAACAAATAGTAACTCGTTGGCCCAAATGTTGTCACTGAACAGTGACTGTATTTACCTCCCTTTTAACACACAGCTGCCCGTGTGGTTAAGGTATATTTTGTTTCAGTCGGGCTTGTGTCAAAACCTCCGCAACACGACCTGGTTTGACGCGATCGACCACCATGCATTTTACCCTCGCTGTTATAGAGTGGACGAAACTGATGAACGGGCGTCATTCATAGGTATGCAGAGATGGACAGTCTCTTACAGTTAGCTTTGTCACCTCTACCTGGGACTATCGTCTCACACCAGCTGTGGCAATTATTAACATCAGTTGTGTGTTAACCCATTTGTCTCGATTCAGAAACCAGATAATAATAATAATAAAGCTTTATTCGCCATTTTCAATATGCATTATATATTTCATGTCAAATACGAATGTGTTCTAGTTTTTTAGTCATAGTGCCTATAATATACAAAATAAAATGAAATACAATAAATGATAAATGATCTATTTAAAAATTATGATTTTATGCAAACAAATAAATATATATCTGAAATGTCCCTTTAAATGATAAATTAACTATTTATAAATTATTGTGTTATGGTAATAAATAAATAAATATATATCTGAAATGTCCTTTACAAATATTGTTTTATTATTATATTAAGTTAAAATTTCACAATAAAAGAAGATAATAAAGAATAAGTGTAATAATAAACAACTTATATAGCCCCTGTGTCCTCAGGTAACTGAGCTCTGAGGCACAACATACACAGGTGTTTAGGTGCAGTCATGAGTGAGGATGGGCAAGAGTCATCACTGCTGAAAGTGTAGGGTGGAAATGTGATTTCAGACCAATGAGTCTTTAGTTTTTGGTGAAAGGTGGCTATGGTTTTGGATGATTTTATATTGCTAAGTTTATTCTAGACATTGGCTGCAGTACAGAGGGAGCACGTTTGCCAATGTTGACTTTGTTTTAGGAATGAAACACTTTGGGGCAACATGATCTGGGATTTAGCCATTCTCACTTTACTGGACTCTCATCTATCTCCTAAACAAATGTGCAGCTTTCAAACTGCAAGCAGTGTTCAACATAATGTTACATTCATACATACAACTTCAGATCACCACAACACTGCCAAACAAGAAAACTTCCTTTGCCTGGACATTTGTGCCAAAGTCTCACGCAGTGTCTGTTTTGTTCCACTCCAGAAGATCATCACATCACGACATGTGTTGGCTTCGTTGTGCATTTCGTCGAGCAGTACGAGTACATGTTGTCCACCCGGCGAAGCTCATTCCCCAAGATCAGCACCGGAGAGCCCCCGGACTCTCCCCCAAAGAATGAAGGAAGGTCAAGATCACATTCCCTCGTGGGCAGTCTGTTGGGTGTGTCGAGGGTTGCGTCGGCCGGCAGCCAAACTCCCAACTCTGTCAGTTCCCCTCGGATGCAGGAGACACCCAGACACAGTTCACCTGGTGGGCAGGTAGGAGTTCTCTACTTGGTTCTCTAATTGGTTCTCTAATTGGTTCTCTAATTGGTTCTCTAATTGGTTCTCTAATTGGTTCTCTACTTGGTTCTCTAATTGGTTCTCTAATTGGTTCTCTACTTGGTTCTCTACCAAATTCTCTACTTGGTTCTCTACTTGGTTCTCTACCTGGTTCTCTACCTGGTTCTCTACTTGGTTCTCTACCAAATTCTCTACTTGGTTCTCTACTTGGTTCTCTACTTGGTTCTCTACTTGGTTCTCTCTCTACTTGGCTCTCTACCTAGTTCTCTACTTGATTCTCTACTTGGTTCTCTAATTGGTTCTCTAATTGGTTCTCTAATTGGTTCTCTAATTGGTTCTCTACTTGGTTCTCTAATTGGTTCTCTAATTGGTTCTCTACTTGGTTCTCTACCAAATTCTCTACTTGGTTCTCTACTTGGTTCTCTACCTGGTTCTCTACCTGGTTCTCTACTTGGTTCTCTACCAAATTCTCTACTTGGTTCTCTACTTGGTTCTCTACTTGGTTCTCTACTTGGTTCTCTCTCTACTTGGCTCTCTACCTAGTTCTCTACTTGGTTCTCTACTTGGTTCTCTAATTGGTTCTCTACTTGGTTCTCTACTTGGTTCTCTACTTGGTTCTCTACTTGGTTCTCTACTTGGTTCGCTACTTGGTTCTCTACTTTGTTCTCTATTTGGTTCTCTACTTGGTTCTCTACTTGGTTCTCTACCTGGTTCTCTACCTGGTTCTCTACTTGGTTCTCTACCTGGTTCTCTACTTGGTTCTCTACCTGGTTCTCTACTTGGTTCTCTACCTGGTTCTCTACCTGGTTCTCTACCTGGTTCTCTACTTGGTTCTCTAATTGGTTCTCTACTTGGTTCTCTACCTGGTTCTCTACTTGGTTCTCTACCTGGTTCTCTACTTGGTTCTCTACCTGGTTCTCTACTTGGTTCTCTACTTGGTTCTCTACTTGGTTCTCTACTTGGTTCTCTACCTGGTTCTCTACTTGGTTCTCTACCTGGTTCTCTACTTGGTTCTCTAATTGGTTCTCTAATTGGTTCTCTACTTGGTTCTCTACCTGGTTCGATACTTGCTTCGATACTTGGTTCTCTACTTGGTTCTTTACCTAGTTCTCTACTTGGTTCTCTACTTGGTTCTTTACCTAGTTCTCTACTTGGTTCTCTACTTGGTTCTCTACTTGGTTCTCTACTTGGTTCTCTACCTGGTTCTCTACTTGGTTCTCTACTTGGTTCTCTACTTGGTTCTTTACCTAGTTCTCTACTTGGTTCTCTACTTGGTTCTCTACTTGGTTCTCTACTTGGTTCTCTACCTGGTTCTCTACTTGGTTCTCTACTTGGTTCTCTACTTGGTTCTCTACTTGGTTCTTTACCTAGTTCTCTACTTGGTTCTCTACTTGGTTCTCTACCTAGTTCTCTAATTGGTTCTCTACTTGGTTCTCTGCTTGGTTCTCTACTTGGTTCTCTACTTGGTTCTCTACTTGGTTCTTTACCTAGTTCTCTACTTGGTTCTCTACTTGGTTCTCTACCTAGTTCTCTACTTGGTTCTCTACTTGGTTCTCTGCTTGGTTCTCTACTTGGTTCTCTACTTGGTTCTCTGCTTGGTTCTCTACTTGGTTCTCTACTTGGTTCTCTACTTGGTTCTCTACTTGGTTCTCTACTTGGTTCTTTACCTAGTTCTCTACTTGGTTCTCTACTTGGTTCTCTACCTAGTTCTCTACTTGGTTCTCTACTTGGTTCTCTGCTTGGTTCTCTACTTGGTTCTCTACTTGGTTCTCTACTTGGTTCTCTACTTGGTTCTCTACCTAGTTCTCTACTTGGTTCTCTACTTGGTTCTCTACTTGGTTCTCTACCTAGTTCTCTACTTGGTTCTCTACTTGGTTCTCTACTTGGTTCTCTACCTAGTTCTCTACTTGGTTCTCTACTTGGTTCTCTGCTTGGTTCTCTACTTGGTTCTCTACTTGGTTCTCTGCTTGGTTCTCTACTTGGTTCTCTACTTGGTTCTCTACTTGGTTCTCTACCTAGTTCTCTACTTGGTTCTCTACCTAGTTCTCTACTTGGTTCTCTACTTGGTTCTCTGCTTGGTTCTCTACTTGGTTCTCTACTTGGTTCTCTACTTGGTTCTTTACCTAGTTCTCTACTTGGTTCTCTACTTGGTTCTCTACCTAGTTCTCTACTTGGTTCTCTACTTGGTTCTCTACTTGATGATGTGTTGCGTTGCAAGGACTAGAGGACATGAAGTTACATTAACAAAGAAGCAATGTAGACTAGATATGAGAACATTCTCATTTTCACAAAGAACAGTAAATGAAAGGAATAGATTATCAGCTGATTGTGTAGGTGCTAGTAGTGTTAATTATGTTTATATAATATACATAATATATATATATATATATATATATATATATATATACCTCAGAAGGATGCGACACTTAGATAGATAGGTTGGACTCTCGATAAGCCAAAGAGCTTCCTTGTCCACCTGCCATCTAGAGTTGATTCTCTAGATGGCAATCTTGTTAAATCTTCTTGTTAATTGCATTTAATCCAACTCCAGCAGGTTCAGAAGACCCTGTAACAGGATGTAAAAGGATACATATTAAATAATAAAATAGCATTATAATAGTAACAATAATAAGGACAATACGTACATAGCAACACACAATATTAGATGTACTGGGCATCATCCATTATAAATTGGAATGCTTTTAAACTGCAGGTCCAAAGGTTTCAGTCACAAGTTGGTTCATCTAAATACAATATATTGAAAATAATGTATTAATAAAAATAATAAGAATACAAACACTGGATGGTTGTACTTGTGGGCAGTTTTTCTGTGTTTCTGTCATGCTACATAGTGTAAACTAAACTCACTTTAATTAACAACTCAAATGTGATTTAATTTACATTTGTTGTTGAAATTTGTGCATTTCGTGAGGAAAAAAAACTTGGATTGTGTTCGAAATGCCTGGCCTCTGGTTCGCTTACTGATGAGAGGGCCATGTGCATCATGCGACACATTATTACACTCCCTCCAGGTCACGACCTTTCTCAAAGTTACTCGAGCTTGCAATTTGGGTTTTTTTGTGAGAGCGTTTCAGACCATTGGCCTATTGAATGTAAACTGATAATTGACTGTATTATTGCTTTCTGGTGGGCAATCATTCAGATATAATATATTTGGCAAGTCACTTTATGTGGAGGGGCGAATGGTGGAATTCTGTTTATCACTAGTCATAAACGCTACAAGTTACAACCGCATAATTATATGCTCTTGTGTTTTCTTGATACAGCATGAATCCTTCTACTTGACACAAGACACAGCGAGATCACAGCTGAGTGTCCAGTCAGATGGGAAGCAACCGACACTGCCACCAGCGAATGACATCAACGACAGAATCATAGTCCCCGTGTCTGCACTTGAGACCGCAATTCGACATTGTGAACGTTTTCTTAACGTGAAATCACATCAGGACATTGATCATGGAACAATGACAGAGGTGAGAACAGGGCCGTGTGTAACTCATAGATGGTATCAATTTATGTTTGTGTAATTTATTTGCATTTTACCCAGGTATATAGTGTATAGTGTAAATATTAGTCTCGCTTATCCGACTCTCTCGCTCAGCGTAACTGCTCGAAGCAGTCAGACAGCATCACCATTTTGAATTAATTCTCAGGTTTACATGTATGATAATAATAGTTAATGTTTATAATGTAAGTATGCATTTGATAGTGGAACTAAGTTATGAAGTATATATACAAAAATAAAAAATTACATGAAAAATTAACTACGTAAGTGTTTCATTTCTGTTTATTTTGAGTGTGACATGTTTCCGTATAAGTTTCATTTTGAATATTTTTTTATAATATAGAATTATCTTATAAAAATGGTATACTGCTGTTCTCATGTTGCTCCAGTATGGCTTAAAAATAATAATAATAAAACAGATTTGGTGACAGGGAGAATTGATATGATGCAAACAGAGTATATTTGTTGTAAACGCAATTTTTTTAGTTTTATTATCATTTGATCACTCATGTGAATGAACATGCTGCCCTCTGTTGTCAACAGAGTGAGTTGGACGACGAACAGAAATGGGAGATATTTGTGAGCTACTACTACGACTTTGTTCAGTAAGTGGTCATTATGAAGATGCATTGTCACTTCATTCAGTAAGTAATCAGTACACACTCCAGTTAGAGGAAAGCTTCATTATGA
Organism: Ridgeia piscesae; assembly: GCA_025642075.2. Classification (NCBI taxonomy): domain Eukaryota; kingdom Metazoa; phylum Annelida; class Polychaeta; order Sabellida; family Siboglinidae; genus Ridgeia; species Ridgeia piscesae. The sequence goes on from JAODUO010000587.1 coordinate 85,409, forward strand.
GTTTGTTCAATTATTCAATGAAGACTTCATTATGTGTTTGTTTAGTAAGTGATCAATACACACTCAGTTCAGATGGAGTCATTCCACACTCAGATTAGAAGAGTATCTCGTTATGACTTCATTCAGTAAGTAATCAATACAAAAAATGTAAATAAAATTGTTGCTATGTTGCTATTTTCATACATGATCTTGTCCCCAATGGTGCATATGAGTTATGTACTGTCTCACATACAGGCATAACTGCATAACTACCATAGTAGGAACCTCTGCTGTAAGTTTTGTAGGTTTCCATCCTACAAAAACTCATCTAGAAGGTGGGAACTATTATGTAGATAATTTGTTATTTTCAAATTGTTTGCATAGTGCAGTAATCTTGACTTTGAATACGTTTACAGACAACGAGATGAGTTCCAGTTGTGTATGTACTCGTCAAGTATCACTCAGAATGAACCAGAAACAAGAATCACTTGCGTGCCCTACAGTCATAAAAATGCAGTTTACGTAAAAAGCGTTCTTTCTGAGTTTATTCAGTATGTATTAATTACTCCTCTGTTTAAAATTAATTACTTTGTTGTTACCTGGTCACTCCATATGACATTTGATATTTTAGACAATGTGTTACTTGTATGTCATCTTCTCTATCTCCTCCAGTAACAACGGGAAGCTGAGCTCCGTTACAGAAGCGAAGGTGAAGGAATGCAAACAATTACTGACAAAGTTGAAGGAGAAACTGCCCCAGTTTGAGATGGACGGCATGCGCAATATTTGGATCATCAAACCTGGAGCAAAGTCGAGAGGGCGCGGTGAGTAACAAAGAGAAGTAGTCCATTCGTTGTCATTGTAAAATAATGTTATACGATTTAAACTACCATATTTGTTCTGTTAAGTGCACAGTACTCTTAAGAAAAACATAATTAAACATGTTTCTTTACTGTTTCCACTAGTGTCATCCACCAGGTGGAGACACCAATTTGCTATTTACGTTGTGAACTAGCATGGTGCCATTGACATTATGTAAAATTCAGGCTGGGATGGCAGGTGGCAGTATAAGTTGTCTACAAATGATTTATTCATTGAGATGTATGTGGTGGTGTGGTCAAAGGGATTTAGAAGTGGCAGATGTCACAGTCATAGATTGATGTCATAAACACTGCTGAAAATGGGGTTGTATGCTAATTATGGCATATATACACTGAATAGAATGAATATGATATATCAGTTATGATACAAGGACCCAGATATGGTTTAACTGAACAGGAACGGTACTGAATTCAGTGTTTACAAAATCAAAGTTATAATAGAAAACCCTGAATACTAAGCGTGGATTGTTCCGAAGAAAGTCTCTTGACCCAGTGAGTGGCAGAGTTATCAGTACCTGTCATGACAACCAGAAAACGATTTGTGGTCACATGGTTTATCACATGGCCATTCAGTGGTTGCAGTCACATGCTTCGTGCTTGCAGGGATCGTGTGTATGGACAACCTGGAGGGCATCTTGAAGTCTTGCGCAGATGGAGCAATGGTTGTACAGAAGTACATAGGTGAGTGGCGCGTACAACATTGGTGCAGACTGCTTACCCCTGGGGGTACTTACATTTCTCATGCCGTGTGGTACATGAGCTGTTTTGTGCCCCAGGTCAGCCCTGTAGTCTGACCTGCTGTGCCCCAAGTTAGCCCTGTAGTCTGACCTGTTGTGCCCCAGGTCAGCCTGGTAGTCTGACCTGCTGTGTCCCAGGTCAGCCCGTAGTCTGACCTGCTGTGCCCCAAGTTAGCCCTGTAGTCTGACCTGCTGTGCCCTAGGTCAGCCTGGTAGTCTGACCTGCTGTGTCCCAGGTCAGCCTGGTAGTCTGACCTGCTGTGTCCCAGGTCAGCCTGGTAGTCTGACCTGCTGTGTCCCAGGTCAGCCTGGTAGTCTGACCTGCTGTGCCCCAGTCAGCCCATAGTCTGACCTGCTGTGCCCCATGTCAGCCCATAGTCTGACCTGCTGTGTCCCATGTCAGCCCATAGTCTGACCTGCTGTGCCCCATGTCAGCCCGTAGTCTGACCTGCTGTGCCCTAGGTCAGCCTGGTAGTCTGACCTGCTGTGTCCCAGGTCAGCCTGGTAGTCTGACCTGCTGTGCCCCATGTCAGCCCATAGTCTGACCTGCTGTTCCCCATGTCAGCCCATAGTCTGACCTGCTGTTCCCCATGTCAGCCCATAGTCTGACCTGCTGTTCCCCATGTCAGCCCATAGTCTGACCTGCTGTGTCCCATGTCAGCCCATAGTCTGACCTGCTGTGCCCCATGTCAGCCCATAGTCTGACCTGCTGTGTCCCATGTCAGCCCATAGTCTGACCTGCTGTGCCCCATGTCAGCCCATAGTCTGACCTGCTGTGTCCCATGTCAGCCCGTAGTCTGACCTGCTGTGCCCCAAGTCAGCCCTGTAGTCTGACCTGCTGTGCCCCAGGTCAGCCTGGTAGTCTGACCTGCTGTGTCCCAGGTCAGCCTGGTAGTCTGACCTGCTGTGCCCCATGTCAGTCCATAGTCTGACCTGCTGTGTCCCATGTCAGCCCATAGTCTGACCTGCTGTGTCCCATGTCAGCCCATAGTCTGACCTGCTGTGTCCCATGTCAGCCCATAGTCTGACCTGCTGTGTCCCATGTCAGCCCATAGTCTGACCTGCTGTGCCCCATGTCAGCCCATAGTCTGACCTGCTGTGTCCCATGTCAGTCCATAGTGTTTTGAGCAGTTATAAGGACTGGAGAATTGTGCTGTATGAGAACCTACATTTGTAGTAACAGTAATATAATAGTAATTTAATTTTAAAACATTTGATAGTATAGGATTCCTTAAAGTATTCTTCCTACTTGTTGAACTTTTCACAAATATAAAGCACTTTATGTAACAGCTGCAATATTGCTGTTGGTAATAATAATAATGAAATCTTACGTAGGGCCACCATAGCTCTGCTGTCAGCCATGGCGTCTGGACATAATTTAACCACTGATAATTTTAAAGGGATTCTTTGAGACATGAAAGGAATTCTTTTGTGTCCCAGATTAGAATGAAAAGGGATTCTTTGAGATTATAAAAGTCTTTGTAATGTAAAGTTATTATTAATAATTAAAAGTCTTTGTAATGTAAAGTTATTATTAATAATTAACTATTTCATATAACTGTATCGTTCAGTTCATTAGAATTATGTTATATTAATCACTACCGAGACTGATAATATTGCGAAAAAGAATCCTTTAATTCCTCTGCATATGCAGAGTTTTGGGTTTGATCCTCCTATTCCTGTGTTATCCTTATATGGTGTGGTTACTGGTGATTAATAAAACATACTTCCAATAAATCAAAAGCACAGAATTACATTAAAATAATTATATTAACAGGGTTGTGTAGATTACAAAGAGTTAAAGTTCTCAAAGAATCCCTTTAGTTAGAGTCCCGTAAAATCCCTCTAATGTAGTCATATTAAAAACTACAGAAACTCAATTCAAAGAAACAATACGAGCAGCGTTCTAAAAATTATTAAACCAGTGTCATTAATTATGCATAATAAAATCAACTAATGTTACATAATCGTTGTAATCTGACAGAGAGGCCGTTCCTGATCTATAACACCAAGTTTGACATTCGCCAGTGGTTCCTGGTGACGAGTTGGAAGCCCCTCACCATCTGGTTCTACAAGGACTGTTATCTGCGCTTCTGCTCACAGGAGTTCACCCTCAACAACTACAATGCGTGAGTCTCAGTCGAGTACCGATTAATCAATTTCGTTGTTTGATTAATTCATGCTCCTATACAACACGTCGGTTACAGTCTTGTGTGATCAATGTCATGTCGGTTTAAAACAAATTGTTTGGGTGATATATATATAATTACCAAATGACTACAAGTAATTTCAATTTTATGACAGATACATAATTAACACGGTATTCGTCAATCAGTCTACCAAAAACTGACAATCACTTATGAGAATTAAACCGATTCCCAACGCATTGATCAGACTTTTTGTAAAGTACTTTGAACATAATTATGGACTGAATACAGTGCTCCCCCCTCTCCCCCTCCCTCCCTCCTCCCTCCTCCCTCCCTCCTCCCTCCCTCCTCCCTCCTACCTCCCTCTCCCTCCCTCCCTCCCTCCCCCTCCTCTCCTCCTCCCTCCCTCCCTCCCCTATATATATATATATATATATATATATATATATATATTATATATATATTATATATATATATATATATATATATATATATATATATATATATATATATATATATATATATATAATATATATATATATATATATATATTAATTTTATATATATATATATATATATATATATATATATATATATATTGTGTGTGTATATATGTTATATCACAACATCAATTATTATTATGCTACTTTCAGGGCTGTCCACCTGTCTAACAACAGCATTCAGAAGCACTACAAGAATGGGCGCAGATCTTCCCGGCTTCCGTCGGATAACACGTGGACCAGTGACGAATTCCGCAGATATCTCGTGTATGCCCATACAATGTGATAGTTTTTCATTTAACCCTGCACTCCTTGCAAATGTTTATCAAGGACAAGTTTTTCATTTAACCCTGCACTCCTTGCAAATGTTTATCAAGGACACTCTGAGTCTCTGCCGTGGAAATTGCAGCTAGTTTTTGTTTCTTGACATAGCTGTGTCCTTTCATAATGATATTTAAATTCCGCATGGTGGTATTAAATGTACTAATTGACTTTTAATTACTGTCCAGGCGTGTTTGCTTAGACTGCTGTGAATATATCCGCAAGTGACACAAGTTACGAATGTATCCAAAAGATGGCGCCACCTCCATGCATTGTCAATTTGTTGTCAGTTTGTCAAGGAAATCTACATAGTCAAACACCCTCTTACAAATATGCGTGCATGTCGTATACACACATACATCACTTCTGTACATGTACACAAATGTACACATACAACACTTACATACATGTACACACACATCACTTATATGTACACACTCATCACTTACATGTACACACATCACTTACATACATGTATACACACATCACTAACATGTACACACATGTACTACACATCACTTGATACATGTACACACACACATCACTTACATGTACACACATATCACTTAAATAAATGTACACACACATCATTTACATACATGTACACAAATGTACACACACACCTCACTTACATACATGTACACACATCACTTGTACACACAATGTACACATGCATCATTTATATACATGCACACACACACACACACATCAATTACATGTATACACGTCACTTACTTGTACACAAAATGTACACACACACACACACACACACACACACACAACACACATCACTATATATATATATATATATATTATATATATATGTACACAAATGCATGCACTGCACATACACACAACCTCCACAGCCAGTGTCAACTATCACTGGTCGTCGCTTAACGCAGTGAGTTATGTGCACTGCAGGGAGAGGAAGCGCGGAGCAACGTGGGACTTGAAGATCATCCCTGCCATGAAGAAGAGCATCCTCTGCTCACTGCTCTGTTCACAGGAGTTCATCGACAACAGAAAGGTTTGTCTGCCTGCTGTCCATCCTTCCATCCGTCTGCCTGTCTGCTGTTCATCTGTCTGCTGTCTGTCCGTTCAAGTGACTGTACATCCGTCCGTTCGTCCGTCCATTCATCCATCCATTGGGTGGACGGGTGGGCGCCTGCACTGGCCGGGCTGGATTATATTTGTCTGTATGCTCTCGGTTAGTTTATTATAGCTTTTCAAGAATAATGAACCACCCCTTCACAACACCCAATCACCTAAATTGCCTGTAAAACAAACAAACAAACACAAGCTATAGCAAACAAACAAACATACAACCAAACGCATGCATACAAGGAGCACTACAAACTCCTGCATTAGCCCAAGTTTGGGCTGTTTGGAGTATACTACCTGAGATCTGAGTCTGACTCCATGTTTTATTTTTCGTTAATAGACTGCATGTTTATGAGTTATAAAGCTTGGACTTTATGCTTTTTGTTCACTGATAAAATGTGTATGAGTTGTATGCGCTGACTTTATTTCATTTTCTCACTATGTTATTTATTCACTGACAGAATGCGTACGAGTTGTACGGCGCTGACTTCATGTTAACGGAGGACCTCCGCCCGTGGCTCCTGGAGATCAACTCGAGTCCCTCAATGGCTCGGTCAACCCATGCCACCCAGCTTCTGGTTGACAAAGTCCTCGAGGACTTGGTCAAAGGTGTGTAGCAGTTGCCATGGGATGCTGGATTCACAGTCACAGGACAAGGGTTTTAATCCACATCCCTCCATTCGTTGGAAATTATTACCACAAGAATAGCAAGTGGTTGACTATAATTGTCCATATTTGAAAAACATCTAATTTGGAATGGGTCAAATTATTTTAACATTAGTTTATTTGACATAATTGTAAAGTCTGATGTTTTCGTAATGTGTAACCACTGTTCTTTTGTAGTTGTCATTGATCGAAAAGAAGACAAAACCTGTGACATTGGCCGGTTTGAACTGATCTACCGTCAGGCGACAGTGGTCGACCCTAACCCTGCCGACATTTCCTTTATGGTCCTTGGCAGGCAAATGAAGAAGTTGCGAGGTAAGTCACCTCGTTAACAGTGACCTCATAAGTTCGTAAAGACAACCGCAATGTTATGCATTTAGCATTGTATCAAACCAACCCAAACCTCCACCAAATACAATGTGTGGTAGTATGTTTTATATATAAATAGCTATTAATGTCACTTTGTGTTAACATTCATAGTGGTGCACTGGCCACAGCTTTAGACCCTCAACCAAAAGAACCCCGCCTCGACTTACGTGCTGCTGTATTGAACCTTCAAGAAATTTCTTTTATTCCACATTGCTTCAGTGTATTCAGTTGTATGCATGAGTACCTGGCTAGAGAAATTGGTAGATATTTATATACAAATAGTCATCATGCATTAATTGTAGCATGGTGAATATTTACCAGAGAAACTGAGATGGTTAACAGGTCCGCCGGGGAGCAAAGTGTAAGGCGCTTTGAGCCGTTCTAAAGATTGGATGCAACGACACATAACAACTTCCCATTACCACCAGTCCCACCAAATCTCTTCCTGCACGTCCTTCCCACTCAGTCACCATCTTTTACATCTCTTCCCACTCATTCTTGGTGTCCAGTCCATTTAATTGACCCACCGATGACCTTATTAGTTTAGTTAACACAGGCTGTGTTTTCAGTTACTACATCGGTAATGGTTTGTCAAATGTCAATCGATCCATTGTGCACAAATCATTATCCATTATTTCACTGTGACCTTTATGTAGAGTGGCATAAGAAATAGCCATGATGCTTAATTAATGTCAGCTATTTTGTGTAGAAATTCACAGTACATAGATGTCTACACAGTTTACCGGGTCAGATTAAGGTAAAGCCAGTGAGAGACGTAGGCATTGTCAATGTAGAAGTGGTGTCCCATTATCTAATATTCTCATTACTTTAATTGACTACTAAGATGATTACTTGTAGGTATCCACCAATGTCTGTACAACCCATGTAGCACCTCTCACCTAATAGGGAAACTGTGTAGGTGCGTTACCAAAGTGTGTTATTAAGTGTGTGTGTCTGCCGACTCATCTGAGGACTGGGTGTGTTACAGGCAAATTGCACTGTTTATCCAGTGAACAGGACACATCAGCTGACGATGGGGACACTTCGGGTGAGAAAGGACGGCCTCCACGACTACACAACAGGGAGCCTGGCATGCTGAAGCGCGCCGAAAACTCGTTTTTCTAAGGCAGGAGTGATTCCTAGTGTTGTAAGAGCGATATTTTATGCAGTCTCCATTAGTTAACAGTGTAGATCTGGCACATATTTTCCAAGGCCATCATAAATTTAATGTGAGCGAAAGCATTTATCTCCATCGAGTTTGTGTCTGACATCACATAACATATGCAGATTTTGGCAGAATTTGTCTGTAACTCCTATGGTTGGTTTTCGTTGAGTGAGTATCGCTGGTAACCACGTTGGTGGTTATGTTTTTGTGTTACCTATCAGATGTAAATAATGTATTTCAACGATATTTTCATTCATCAAATTATTCTTTTTGGGTGCTTATGTTATATTTTACTGCGATTAAGGGAGTTTCCTAACACCAATGTAGCTTTTTATCATTGTACACATAAAAATCATTGTTGCTTGAAGCAGAATAGGAACAAATTAGAGTGGCTGGACTATGACAAAACATCAGAGTCGTTTTTTTTATACAGAGTTACGGGAGTATGTCCCTAATCTTTCACCATAGCACATGTATTAAATACAGGACTTTCAAATGTGTTATCTATTTTGTATTAACTGACAGGCTGATATAATCATTATCTAAAATAGACTGTGGTTTAAATATTCATTATAATCAAGTATATAATAAAATACATATAATATACATATATAATTATTTGTTCAAATGATCAGTTCAATTTACCATTATAATAACCGAAGTGGCATGCCTTTCTCATTTATTGGTAACTTTATTTGTATGAAATGTAATAGAACCAGCAATATTTATGCAACAGAATACAAGAAACAGATTTTTCACTTATCAAGACAACCGGACTCATATTTTTCTAAAGATCTTTTTCATATTAGTTACTGTTCCAACTTTGGACAATTAGTTTGAAGAATGTTTCTTCATTGGGAGAGTGCTATGAAATTAATATGAGATATAGTTCATGCTGAAGTGTTTCTAACTTTTAACTCCTGCCTTTATTGTGACTTCCATGTAACAAAAAACATATATATTTTCAACATGGCTATGTTACTATATTTGCAGCATAAATCTTTGCAAACTAGAACTTGCACTAGGCTAAATGCAGGAATCATGCAGAGAAAACATTACATGTCTGTGATCATTTTACGTATACTAATTGTCTGTGATTTATGTGTTGTTATACATGTAAGCAATACATTTATGTATGTAATTTATTTTTTCAAATAATAACACTACATGTATGTTTTACATAAATTTATGTTTACATGTAAAAATATTATAATATGTTTATATATACACTATATATATATGTATATATATATATATATTCAATATTTTATTAATATATTATATATATATATATATATATATATATATATATATACACTCATGCAAGGATGGCAATGAAAACATGATATAATATATATAATGCATTCATAGCCATGCATGTGTTGTTTGTCAATATATAGACCCACGCAAAGATGGCAATGAAAACGTGATATAGAACACCTAACTAGACTTGACACATCAATAAACACCCATCCCTGAATTCCTGTGCCAGATTTGGGATTAGCGACATTGCTATGTTAACTGATGCATCCATTGTACAGCAGTTCCCACATATCAACTGAGTGCTACGAAGCATGCAACTATCCATTGTAGTGGACTGCATTAATATCAGCAGTCACACTGACATTATGCAATGCGTGAAAGACTAGTGACAGGCCATAGTATGGCTGAATGGTTGACGATCATTGCAGAATTAACGGCTAGCGTTGATAAACTCAGTCCAAATCATCAGATACTGGCACAGTTCTCTGTACACTGCAATGAACTGTCTTTTGGTGAGCTAGAAGTTTACCAAAGGGCAGATGGTTTCACAAACCACACGGAGCAGCTGGTTTGCCCAAATGTCCCACTGAAACACTTGTGAAGGTTGTAATCCTTGCATGAACATATGAATATGCATGCCAGTATATATGCAAAATACAATACGTTTCAGTGGTTACGTCATGTAGAACTAGTTGATTGTTTTGATTGATTTAAAATTACCCAAATATTTCAACTTAATGGTGTTAAAGTAAGTGTTGTAATGTATCTGTTTAAACATTGTCACTTTTTATCACATTATTTGCTGTCTAAAATCGCATTGAACATGAATTTGACAGACTAACAAATAAATCCACAGAAATATATAATTCATCTTTAACGCGGAGTGATTTGTTGGTCCATGGATTAATACCATAAAGCAATCTGTGCATGTATCACAAAACTGACATATTGCATGTTGTCACTACATCAAGTATTTTCACAGATATTAGTATACCAACGAAGTGACATGTTTTGCATGGATATATATGTTTCCCAATGGAAGTATCACATATGCAAACACAATCAGCTTTGCGGTTAATATCTATTTTGTTAACAGCCGTTCAATTAACTAATTAGTAAGTAAATATGCCGTGCTTCCTCTGTAAAATTACTACGGATTAGTTTTGCATACTTGGTAATCATTTTATTTTATTACTAAAGTAATCTGCTGCAGTGTTGCCGTAATCTATGGATACAGTTATGTGGCAATGTTAAATGGCTATATATATATATATATATATATCTGACATTGCCAGTAATTACTGTTATTGCAGTTACAATTATTTTAATTCACAAAGTATATTAACGATTTTGTTGTGCAAGTTCTAAAACCGACATGATAAGCGTCGCCAGATAAAATACATTTGTATTTGCCGACAATTAATGCACATGCGTACAAATGGCAGTTATTTCAGTTCCAATACTCCAGATTAAAATGTCTTGCCTGCTAGAACAGTGCAAGGTGTGTTAAGTGCACTAACTGATGCGGAAAACACTTTTTAAACTACCTCTGGCTCGGCTCTCTTGTCATATATTGGCACAGTAGTTGTTAGTTTGTATCCTATGAAACTGTTATGCAAAGCTTATTTTTAGTGTTCACCTTTGTGATGGCGTGTGCAGTAGCCTCCAAACGGCCATTCGTTGAACGGTGTCCACTGGACGTCGGTGTATCTGGAATGACGTTGTATACATTACATCAGTGCAGTGTTCCCGACTAAATCATCAAAACGTAACTGGATGAAAAGATGGGTGCATTTATTGTTTTCTTGATGTGCACCGCTCTGAATTGATGGAGATGCAAGTCTTGTATAATAAATAACCAGTAAACCGTGCGTTATGTTGTTGTGTTATACCTCTGTGTGTGTGTAATACTGTGTATACATGCGGTGGGTATGTTGACGTTTCCTTCCTTCTCGGGCGCCAGATCTTCAAGGGCTCTAGCAGCCGCTAACCGATGCACACACACACACACACACACACACACACACACACACACACACACACACACACACACACACACACACACACACACACACACACACACACACACACACACACACACACACACACACACACACACACACACACACATGTAATTACGTATGTATTAATGTATGTATGTGTATATTTATGTATGTATGCATGTGTATGTTTGTATGTAGTGTGTGTGTGTGTGTACATATATATATATATATATATATATATATATATATAAGCACCCAAGCACGCACACACCTACATATATACAAACATACATATGCATACATGTAAACTTGCGTACATGCATACCTGAATACATGCATACGTGTTTGCATACACATACATACATACATACATACATACATACATACATACATACATACATACATACATACATACATACATACATACATACATACATACATACATACATACATACATACATACATACATACATACATACATACATGCATGCATACAAATACATAAATGCATACATACATAAATATATACATACGTAATTACATACATACACATGTAAATACATATAATACGTACATACCTATTTCCTCCCTCTTTTGCACTTCCTTGATAGAGTGATCAAATAAAGCACCACTAACGTTGATTTCAAATGTATAGTGTTGTGTGTCTTATGAAAGACGTAAGACAGTAGGTCATACCATTGTTGTCCCCTACGACATTAAAAATGTGGACCTGGCACCATTATTTTTCTGTATTGGGTGACCTGTTATGACAATGCGGTGGAACATCTGCGTGACAACTCACACATCACATGAACTCTTGTTGTTATTTATCTTGTTATCCGGCAGGTGGCGGGCATTTCTTATGCACTACCCAGTAAATTAACACTAGTCTTTCTTCACCGAGTGTTCGCAGTGTGCGTTGACAAGTGGCGCCACACAACGCGGAGAGATTACAATTTAACAACCCTGAATAAATAAGGGGTAAACCGAATAAAACAATCGGCCTGTAGTTATAGATGTACCTAATCTTGTTACGTAAATAAACTAACAAATCCAACGGCATGTAAATCTTCAAAATATTCCATATGAACTTATGAGTAACATTTGATGATCTTTATTATGAATCACGCACCTATATTTCACAAGAGATGTTTCCGTACATCTGTCTACGATAACCCTATACTTACTAAGATCATACTTTTAGGGATCATTTCTATAGTATGCATCGCCAGGACGTCAGGTAAAACTGACTCCGGACCGTAAACCACGATGATGAGTCGAAGCGTTTTCTCCTGAGCGTGAAGCTGGACGCCGAGTGTCAACTTTCGTTGAGTGTCGACGGCCATTGATGAACGTTCCTCTGCACTTTCGGGTGTGGTTGGAGGGAGAGAACGCATTCAGAGTGGTTTACTTTATAAAAACAACAAAAATTAAAAATATCCTTACCAAGTAGATGGTGTTTAAATAAACCTATAAGTCGGGCTGCTTACGTTACCACCAATATTAATTTTACCCTACGCCCAACATCCGTTTACATTTTATTACTACTTTACACAGTACTTACTACCCACAAAGTTACCAGTGGTTTATCGGGGTGAGCCTCTGAACGTTCAGGTTCACCAAGTCGTGTTTGGAACCACTGCAACGTATCTGTGATTCACCGTCGGCATGACGCATATTTTGTGATAACCAGACATAGTAGAATGTTGAACTTACCACGCTAACATCGCTGTGTTTAACATCGTGTATCGGCACTTAGACGCCAGACGCTGGAATAACACGTACTATTGTCGCCGTCTAGCGCTTCCGTCGGATGTCGCACGTATGACAATGTTTCTGACACATATCTACCTGCAACTATTGCATAATCGAGCAAGTGCTTTCTGTGTTGGTGATACGTGCGGGGGTGTCAACATAATCACACGGGATTTAAAGCCAACGCACGTGCTTGCGACATTTTAAAGGCCCTTTGGGCTTCGATAGTTGCCCGGGGGCAATGGTGTAGGAGCGACACCGTGTCGTACACCGACGTTCTGTTACACTCGTTTTTATAAGGCATTCTTACGCGTGATGCCCGCCTCATTGCGTAATTGGTGTATTCAGTACGTCACGGTTTCATTACGTCACAATCAGAATTACGCACGAATAATGTTGTCAATAAAGTATCGACGTCCTACATGCGGGCTCGGGCGCCAGATCTGCATGGGCTCTAGCAGCCGCTAACCGATGCACGCACACACTCACACCTGCCCTCTAACTCACCCATCTCTTGTGAATGTGCTATTTTGTGAATTAGATCAGTATTTATTACTGCGACATGACATCTCCCAGTGCAACCACCACTGCATACATTTGACACTTTAATAATACTAATCCTGTGAAACCAGAATTTCACAAATATACGACGAAAAGCTCATGTTTACATAGCCATTTCTTGGCGGTGTTTGCTCAGCGGCGTAGCCAGTTTTTTGCATTGTAGCTTCATATATATAATATAATATAATATATATATATATATATATATATATATATATATATATATATATATATATATATATATTTATAACCCAACTCGCTTAAAATGAATACTGACATGACATCCAAGTTCACTTACCAATGTAGCTGGCAGTTCAGCAAAACCATTCACTAGAAAGTAAGAGAGAAACGACACATTATTAAAGAGACACGAATCCATAGCCCCTACGTAATGTTCGCTTATAGTCGGCCACCGCATTCATCAAGCTACATCTCCCAAACCTACTGACAAGAGGCCATGACAAATTCCAACTTGTAGTCACTTACTCTGATGAAACAATAAACATTCTATCTTAACATAGATGACTGGCGTTCAACCAGTAATTTCTCAACATGTAACGTTGTTGCTTATTACAATTTATAAATTCACTTTAGAAAATTTCAGTTACCCAGTGCAAAATCGACTAGATAATTTGCTTTGGTTATAAAGAAGATTACAGCAGGTTCAAACGCTTGAGGGAAAGTCAAAAGGTCGATGGGGGATAGACACATTTCACGTAAACTTAAAGGAAATGTGCTGAGCTCGTGTGTTACCCCGGCATACATGGATACACTAGAGACGATGGCATTAGCAAAGAAACAACAGGAGAAGGTCCAGGTTTACGAAAACAACCTGGTAAGAAGAATTGTGGGAGTTAAGAGAGCTGATAAGAGAAGAATGGATGGATAGAGAGTAGAGGTTGGAGTGAAGTAATGTTTTAAGAAATATGTGGTCATGTGGAAAGAATGAGAGATGAAAAACTGGCAAAGAGAGCAGATGCCTAAAAAGTGGAGGGGAAAAGAGGCGAGGAAGACCGACATTGCGATGGAGGATTGCATTAAATTGCACTATTATCTTAAATCCGTAATAACCATTAGCCACATTGAGAATGGTGATATTTTCGTTGCTCTGTCACCTCTTGGGCTGCAGCTATAGCGACATAAGTGGATAATTTCTAACTTAATCCCATTGGATAATGACAAATGTCGTTCCGAAAGGGTTTTATGGCGAGAAGGTAAGTCTTACACAGGCAACTTCATACCCTCTGATCTTTGTGACTCTATGAATCAGGCAGCCAGTTATGGGTACTCCGTTCCCCACCATCCTAATTTTCCGTGTCTTCGATTATTCTAAGTATACGAAGGACGCACACGCACACACACATATAATATATTATATTCAATAGTGATCGTGCTCTTTGGAGAGCGATCGAAATCCTGACATGAAAAGGGGAGAAGATAGAAGGGCACACTGGGTTGGGAAGAGGGACCACCGAAAGCAGATACTTGGCGAAATCTCTTCACAGCCGACTGTGTATATCTGCCGCAGATTGCGACGCCCGAGTTGGACTTCTTAGTTACACCAGGCATGGCACACCATGAGTCCATGCACCGAACTGACAACGTGTCTTTAACTGTACCCTTGTGTGCGCCAACGGCAAGACAGCATGTTGAAACGAGCACGCAGAATAAAGAGCCTTTTAAGTACTATGTATGCAGTATCACCAGGTTTACTTGAACTTGTATTTAGAAAACAGATTCTGTGTGCATCTGCTTTAACGTTGTTCTCTTTGATGTCCTGTACCTCGGACACTAAACTGTTAAAGTTGTTCTCTTTGATGGCCTGTGGCTGTACCTCGGACATTAAACTGTTAACGTTGCTCTCTTTGATGACTTATACCTCGGATACTAAACTGTTAACGTTGTTCTCTTTGATGGCCTGTAACTCGGACACTAAACTGTTATAGTTGTTCTCTTTGATGGCCTGAGGCTGTACCTCGGACACTAAACTGTTGAAGTTGTTCTCTTTGATGGCCTGAGGCTGTACCTCGGACACTAAACTGTTAACGTTGCTCTCTTTGATGGCTTGTACCTCGGACACTAAACTGTTAAAGTTGTTCTCTTTGATGGCCTGTGGCTGTACCTCGGACACTAAACTGTTAACGTTGCTCTCTTTGATGGCTTGTACCTCGGACACTAAACTGTTAACGTTGCTCTCTTTGATGGCTGGTACCTCGGACACTAAACTGTTAAAGTTGTTCTCTTTGATGACCTGTACCTCGGACACCAAGCTTTCAAACACGAACCCACGGATACGAAATAAGACCTGTGACTGTGTGTCTTTGGTACAACCCATAGATCTCAATTATGTCAAGATTTTCATGGAGTAAATATTTTTTCGGAACATAACTCACAACGCGTGCGTGAAATGTAACTTAATATGCGCAGCGAATATTACGGGATAAAACCGTCCACTGTGTCCTGGATAATAGTGCTTTGAATACGAAGTAGATGCTCACCCAATGTGCTTCCTTACGTCTAAACTCTACCCTTATTCCAATAAGCCAAGTAAGTCTCGCGCTCGAAAACGAGGTTGGGGGCAGGAAGTCGACCACGTTGACATATAGAACTTTGTATTGTTTGTGGTTGTAATAATCGGACTGTCTCCAAATAGTGTTTCACAGTTATATTGTTCGAAGAATAATTACAAACAGAAGCAGCGGTACACTTTGCCCGTAACAATGATCACGAATATCATGGATTTGCATTTTACATTGCCGTACGTTGTGGTTTCGATAAGCATGTTGTCTAAATGCACATAATCATAACACATGTATACGTTTGCCCCAAACAGGTTGTACTGCGCGAAAAATGGCACTCTTCATTATTAGTCAAGATCGCCAAACACAAGTACTTGCCGCTAATTCCATGGCAACCACCATAATAATCCATTAAAATTCATGATTTCCGTGATCATTGTCACCGGCAAAGTGTTCCATTGCTTCTGCTTGTAATAATCCTTAGGACAATATAACTGAAATACGCTATTTGGGAACAGTTCGATTATTACAACCCAAAACAAAACAAAGTCCTATATGTTAACACGGAGAATGTGGACTTCCTGCCCACAACTTCCCCAGCCTCGTTTTCGCGCACGAGACTTACACGCCCTATAGCAATACGAATATCACGTGACAGTTCAATATTATCGTGATTACGACAAGGGCCTATCGGTGGGCTAGAACCGCATTTCCTACCCGACTTTCGTCATTGTTAGTATTATTATTGGCGTGAGTGTTACGTGGCGTTTGTAAATACAAAGATCCGGTGTGTGTTTTCCAACATCAGCTCAATATTACGATCAGCATCACGATCGCCACGTAAAAATAGATAAATTACTAAACTATTTCGTCAGGGAAGACGCATTTCTGTCGGTTACAATTGTTTTCACAGATCGTCGCACAGGTATGAATAGAGCAACACGGTTGTTATTGTCACTATATGGTTGTTGTTGTGCTGCAGTTGTCAACGAGAATAGAACAATACATAACAGACCAATTCATCGAATGTAGATCACTCACTGGTCGTGCAATAAACACTCTGAGTAGTCCAATATGGACATGCAAAGTTAATTAATCAACAATGTCCATACACTGCATCCGGTCAACATTAATTGCACCTTTCGAAAAACAACACTGGTTAAAAGCGACAGGTGCAGGTGAGACGTTTTTTAATGAGAAAGAGGGGGCAATACCCCATGACTACCCCAACGCAAGAAATGCATCATCTTCACAATCGCCATATATGAAACTATCAATAATTCAGCCCTGCTGGTGCTGTTCATCAAATCGTCAGACCACAGATGTTGCAGAGGCGATGTGCAGTAAAAATTGTACATAGCTTTGTAGGAATTTGTAGGATAGTCTACATCCTGAACTATTGAGTCCAATTTAACCCATAGACTACTGACTGACCCATTTACTGGCATAGATCTACACCTGGTGGACAATTTCACTAAGACAATGTCAATGAGCTCGTGAGGAAAACTCATCACTAAGCAAAATACGTTGTTAAATAATTCATAACAGAAACAACCATTGACGAAATATTGAGGACACTATTTCAATGACACATCAGTGACAGTGTCTCTCTCTGGCGCTCTCGCGCTTACATTTTTCCGATCGTTATAAACTTTCCGATTGACGTTTCTGCGCATGCGCGATAAATGTAAAATCATCAATGTGCAGCGAAACAACAAAGCATTTTTGGTATAAATGCCACGGGCTGTCCGTTAAATTTCCTGTGATGATTACTGTGAAGAGTTGCTTAAAACCTCGTTCAATACAATAACATCTTATGTTTGTTTAAATCTATCAAAACATGCCTCAAAACTCGTAATTTGCGACAAATAACTTTGTAGAGAGGTTATATACATCCTAACGAGAAACCCGTAGATTTTATAACAAAAATGCTTTGTCGTTTCGCTGCAAATTAAGGATTTTACATTTATCGTTCATGCGAAAGATGTAACCGAAATTGTGTCAGGGTGCAAAAGTAAGACTTCGTACGGAAACGACGAAATAAGCATGAAAACTGTTAAACATGTAACACAGCAAATTGTAAGACCTTTAACCTATATTTTAACAGATTATTAATCACCGGAATATTTCCGAATGACATGAATACAGCAAACGATATTCCTGTTTTTAAATCAGGAGATCGTCTCCAATTTTCTAACTATAGACCTATATCACTGTTACCCCAATTCTCAAAAATACTTGAAAAAAATATTTAACAAAAGGTTAATGACATTCATTGAAAATCATCACATATTGACTGATGGGCAATATGGCTTCAGAAGTAATCACTAAACTTCACTAGCGTTAACTGAATTTGTCGAAAAGGTAACTTCAGCAATAGATAAACAAGAAAGCACTATTGGGGTCTTTATTGATCTGAAGAGAGCATTTGACACCGTTGATCATAACATATTTCTAAGTAAGTTACAATGTTATGGAATAAGGGGTTTGGCACTGGATTGGAATAAAAGTTATTTAGCCAATCGTAGTCAGTATGTGTGCTATAACAACAGTAATTCAGAGCTAAAGAATATCAAGTGTGGAGTCCCACAAGGATCAATCCTGGGCCCAGTACTAATTTTATGTTATACATAAATGACATCTGTGAAGTGTCAAATTTGCTTAATATTATCTTGTTTGCAGATGACACTAGTAATTTTTTACTCAACTAAGAATATTGTGGGTATAGCATGTACAGTTAATAGCGAACTAGAAAAACTAGATTTATGGTTCAGAGTTAATAAATTATCGCTTAATGTGAACAAAACAAATTGCATCATGTTTGCAAATAAAAAACAACATAGACCAACAGTAAACATCACTTTGAATGGAACGAACATTGAGCAGGTGTCACATACAAAATTCCTTGCTGTAATCATTGATGAAAACGTAACTTGGAGAGAGCAGATAAAACGGTTGAAACGAAGGTATCAAAAAGTATAGCCGTTTTATATAAAACAAAGGATGTTCTTGACATTCAAGCATTACGGATGTTATACAAATCACTTGTTGAACCATATATGTCTTATTTCTGTGAAATATGGGGAAATACGTATCCATCTAGACTCAGAAAACTCTCTGTTAAAGAAAAAAGCTATACGAATAATATATAGCCTTGATTACCATGGCCATACCTCTGTATTTTTTCACTGCTCAAAAATTCTTCAACTTCAAGATTTAATTATACATAGGACTATAGTTATGCTTTATAAAGCAAACAACCACTGTTTAGAAGGTTGTGTACAAGCGTTTTTTGAACCAACTGCAGCCGTACACAAGCATGATACCAGACAATATAAAGTATTTTATGTTAAAAAAGCGAACACCACCCATAGACTACTGTCAATTACTGTCAGAGGTATAAACATATGGAACGGTCTAGCAAGTGAAATCACACAGTTGCCAAGTTTGCAACAATTTAAGAACAGATTAAAGTCGACGCTACTTTCTTCGTATTTATGAACAGTTAACACAATGATAAAAATACCATTGCTGTTGCTTTGAACTGAATCTTGTAACTCTTATTACAACTACTATGCGTTTTAGTTGAAAAGGGCATAGCGCCTTACAAATCATGATTTCTGCTACATGTCCCTTCAACAGCAGCAGCGCGATTCACCAATCATGGAATTGTATTATATTGTATTGTCTTTACCATTATATATTGTATTATTTTCCCATAATATGTTGTATATTCCTGTGTTGTTGTTGTTGTTGTTGTTGTTGTTGTTAAATAAATAAACTTTCATTCATTTCTTATCCCACTTTCGTCAGTTTATCCACAACCATACCAATATTGCCGCACGCGCGTAGTATGTCGATCAAATGCTGTGACTGTGTGGTATTTATAAATGTAAAGATGCCTCGTGCTTTCTAACGTTAGGTAAACATTTAATAACAGTCGCCACGTAGAAATGTACCAATTACCAAACTATCCCGCCAGGGAAGAGGCATTTCTGCCGGTTACAGAAATGCCCACAGCTCATCGCACAACTATAGACCAACGCGGTTGTCATTGCCGCTGTGATTGTTATTGTGTTGCAGTTGTCAAAGACAAGAAGACGAACGAACAATACGTAGCGAATCAAGTCACCGAATGTAGATCACTCACTGAACATGCGATAAACACTCTGAATAGTCCAGTCCAATATGCACTATATGTAGCGGGATTGGTCCGTTAATTAATTGCCCTCAGACATTTCATTTGCCCCGGCCTCCTCCACAGTCAATCTAAGTTGCCCCAAATCCTTCCCTATAGTGAGGATACTTGAATAAATACTCAAATATGCCAAGGCAAAGGCAAATTCCTGAAAGGGGAACTTTCAAAGGTAAAATTATAAACTTTCTTTTAAATTGCAATTTGTTGAGATGGAAATCCTGATTTTCGTTAGTTCGGATATTAATCTAGGTGGAAATGGACTAAAAGCACTATAAAAGAACAATCTCCTGGTGAAATAAGTTTCGAAACAGGTATTCATTTTAGCGAGTTTTCAGGAAAGTACCAGAAAAACAAAAACATTATGTTGTTTAAAGGGACAACTATCTGGCACCAAGTGGTAGAACAGTGGCTATAGCTATACCCTCTCGACTAAGAGCCCGGGCTCATATGCATGTGCGGTCGCATATGCGAATCCTGTGTTGCCCTATAAAACCTGGGCAAGTTGTTTACTCGACAATGCTCCAGTTAATGCAGCTGTATGATTGAGTATCTGGCTATAAACAATGGAGGATATTTGTGTATGAATAGAGTTCGCGCACTATTTTTTGCGTGGCCGGAAACTTCCGCGAGAAGTTGAGAAAGGGTTCAACATACCAAGTCTGCCAGGGAGAAAGCGCATTGAGCAATCCTGAGGTTTGTATACTACGCTATATAAGAACAAAACTTACCTTTACTTTTTATTTCGCGAAAACATACTTTCCGTGTGCAGACAGAACAGAAGTCTCGTTTTATGGAAAACTGGGCATTTTCACACTGGGCGTCCCCTTTGGGTCACTTTCGCGGTAAATGGACACATTATAATTTCCTATCAGATGCGTAAAGACATCAATTAACAACCAAATAATAATGCTTTCATTAGTAGGCCTACATATGTTGACCATTAGGTAACTGCTGTGGAACTCTGGTATGTGGCACGCGCTAATTGGCAAACCCGTCACAACATAGCCGGGTTTTAATCAAGGAATCTTAATGCTGGTGGTAGATGCCTGTTCAAGAATGCTAGCATGTATTGTTTGGAGACCTATTATGAATATGTTTACACTATTTTAGATAGAGAGGCAGACAGACAGACACATAGTCAGACAGAGAGACAGACAGACAGAGTCAGACAGTGAGACAGAGAGTCAGACAGAGAGACAGTGAGACAGACAGAGAGACAGACAGACACAGAGTCAGACAGTGAGACAGAGAGTCAGACAGAGAGACAGTGAGACAGACAGAGAGACAGACAGACACAGAGTCGGACAGTGAGACAGAGAGTCAGACAGAGAGACAGACAGAGAGACAGACAGACACAGAGTCAGACAGTGAGACAGACAGAGAGACAGACAGACACATAGTCAGACAGTGAGACAGAGAGTCAGACAGAGAGACAGTGAGTCAGACATAGAGACAGACAGACACAGAGTCAGACAGTGAGACAGAGAGTCAGACAGAGAGACAGACAGAGAGTCAGACAGAGAGACAGTGAGTCAGACATAGAGACAGACAGACACAGAGTCAGACAGTGAGACAGAGAGTCAGACAGAGAGACAGACAGAGAGACAGACAGACACAGAGTCAGACAGTGAGACAGAGAGTCAGACAGAGAGACAGTGAGACAGACAGAGAGACAGACAGACACAGAGTCAGACAGTGAGACAGAAAAGAGACAGGAGACACAAATGAGTGAGACAGAGAGTCAGACAAAAGACAGGGGTCAGACAGAGAGACAGAGAGGCAGACAGAGAGACAGACAGACACAGAGTCAGACAAGAAAAGACAGACAAAACACAGGGGTCAGACAAGAGAGACAGAAAAAGTCAGACAGAGAGACAGTGAGGCAGACAGAGAGACAGACAGACACAGAGTCCCCGACAGAGAGACAGACAGACACAGAGTCAGACAGTGAGACAGAGAGAGACAGACAGAACAGGGGTCAGACAAAAGCAGACAGAAAAGTCAGACAGAGAGACAGACAGACACAGAGAGACAGAGACAGACAGAGAGACAGACAGACACAGAGTCAGACAGTGAGACAGAGAGTCAGACAGAGAGACAGTGAGTCAGACATAGAGACAGACAGACACAGAGTCAGACAGTGAGACAGAGAGTCAGACAGTGAGACAGAGAGTCAGACAGAGAGACAGTGAGTCAGACAGAGAGACCGACAGACACAGAGTCAGACAGTGAGACAGAGAGGCAGACAGAGAGACAGACAGACACAGAGTCAGACAGAGAGACAGACAGAGAGACAGACAGACACAGAGTCAGACAGTGAGACAGAGAGTCAGACAGAGAGACAGTGAGTCAGACAGAGAGACAGACAGACACAGAGTCAGACAGAGAGACAGACAGACACAGAGTCAGACAGTGAGACAGACAGAGAGGCAGACAGACACAGAGTCAGACAGTGAGACAGAGAGTCAGACAGAGAGACAGTGAGTCAGACAGAGAGACAGACAGACACAGAGTCAGACAGTGAGACAGAGAGTCAGACAGAGAGACAGTGAGTCAGACAGAGAGACAGACAGACACAGAGTCAGACCGTGAGACAGAGAGGCAGACAGAGAGACAGACAGAGAGTCAGACAGAATGTCAGACAGAGAGTCAGACAGAGAGACAGATAGAGAGTCAGACAGAGAGACAGACACAGAGTCAGACAGAGGGTCAGATAGTGAGACAGACAGAGTCAGACAGAGAGTCAGACATACATTATTTATTTGACCATCACATAAATTACTGTATAATATTTATTGTATGGTCAGGAAGGCTCCCAATTATACGACCATGGGAGCCCCAGCTGGAAGCGTAACCTTGTGCGTTTCACAAATGTCGATCGTCGTTCGCACCAACGCTCTTTCTCTGTCTTGTTCCACGATATAGTGCACGCGACGGGACGTTGCTAACATCAGCAAATTATTCATGCAGGTAGATCGCCGAGGAAAGGTTACAAAAATACACAAAACGCTCAGTCGTCAAACAATTAAAGCAATCGGTCATTCAACTTCGACTGCGTACGTAACGGAGATAGACCATGCAGAAAGGGCAAGGTACATCTAACCAATTTTACTATAGTATCCGTTGATATTAAACGACAATATTTGTCGACAGTTTCGTACAGACCGTGCTCATTTTCAGACATTTTACATCTAGTTCCCGGTCATTGTCTCATTTCGTAGGATTTGCACACAAATATTACAATGTCGACAACTGTTTTTATGTTGTGGATTTAAACATTAGGTTTATACCACACCGTAGTAACGCGCGCGCGTGCGTGTGCGTGTGTGTGTGTGTGTGTGTGTGTGTGCGTGCGTGCGTGTGTGCGTGCGTGCGTGTGTGTGTGTGTGTGTGTGTTTGTGTACATACATACACACATACACATAAACAAACATATTTACATACATGCATGCATGCATGCATCATGCATGCATGCATGCATGCATGCATACATACGTACGTACGTACGTACGTACGTACATACATACATAACATACATACATACATACATACGTACATACATACATACATACATACATACATACATACATACATACATACATACATACATACACATACATACATACATACATACATACATACATACATACATACATACATACATACATACATACATACATACATACATACATACATACATACATACATACATACATACATACATACATACATATACACATACATACACACATACATACATACATACATACATACATACATACATACATACATACATACATACATACATACATACATACATACATACATACATACATACATACATACATACATACATACATACATACATACATAGTTTTTGCAACAAACAATACAGTACCATACAAGATTGCTCATTGTAGAGCCGATAGAACTTACAGAATAAAAAGTATAATAAAATATTGCAATTGTGAAGTGAAATTTCAAACAGAAACTCTAGAACCGATACTACCAAATTATTTGCCGCGGAATATTTGCCCAGATAGAGCTCTTGGAACAAAAAATACAGTGGAAGAGTGTTGTTTGTAGCACATAAGTTCAGATAGAGCTCTTTGAACAAAACATACAGTGGAAGATTGTTGTTTGTAGCAGGTAAGTTCAGAGATATATAAAACTATGACACATAGCACCTTGGTTGTTGCTTTATCACAGCCAAACATCAGGGTTTTCACCAAAGCCTAAATGTGTGCCCTACATGTTCCCAATAATTATTATAATTAACATGTGCACCTACATTAACCGGCTTCTGTTTTCGTGTTCACGGTGCACACAAATAGAAAACGCATTAACAAGTGAAGAAGTGTAGATTGACTACGGAGGACCCACTATGTCAGCACTTAACGCTGCCACACCTACATGTTTGACACGCTCACCGTGAGTTCGCGAGGCCCACCACCCGCCCGCCCCGGCCTCGCCTCCGCATCGGAGAACAGTTGGCGTGGCATCGACGTGGACGAGGTCTGGTGGCAGTGTCAGTTTCGTTACCGGGAATGACGCCGTACAGCGGCGAGGCGCGACGCTCCAAGTGCATGGTACGTGGTGTGATTTTATTTATATACCACTGTTTTTGTTTACAAATTTTACTGTCTAGTAAAAAACTAGATAAAAAGAGAGACAGTATGCCTAAACCGTAATACGTACTGCGACATTCAACGGCAGAAATGACTGAGTTTGTCAGATTTACTTCGTCGTGTATTATTATATATTTTTAAACAGTTCGTTCTCTAGTGGGCTTTTTGAAATGGTTTAGACATTTTCAAAATTATTCCGAGCTCTGGAGAACTTGGCGATCAATATTTCAAGAGACTATATGCCGAGTTCCAGCCGCGATGTAATTTTTTCTATATCAGTTACGCCATCTTCAAGATTTTCTCAGATGAAAATATTGCAAAATTCTGCAGTCATTTGAAAGCATACCTTTGAAACGTTATCTGTCCACCATAACTCCATGGCTTATCAGTCAGTGTGTTGACAAATGGAATTTGAGATCGATTAAGCATTTTTTATTTATGCTCATCTGAGCTTCTTTTCCTAGGATTTAGACGCAGTAGAAGTTATTATTATTACATTTTAACTTATTGTTTTGAATGGTCTAAGCTATGTGTCATTTACTGTTGAAGTTGTAGCTCACCCTATCCAGCGTTGTGATTTGTTTCACCGACCGAACATTGGTTCGCATTTAGTGTTGAGAGTATAGCTCATTCAGTCAATGCGTCAAAAAGTAAAAAGAGTAAAATTACCTTGGATAATTTATTAACGCTGGTAGGCAGGAAACTGTTGGGGTGTGTTCGGGATGTCACGTGCACACGACAGCCTTAATTATTTCCCCGGGCAATGCCGGGTGACTCAGCTAGTTGCCAATAAATTGCGTTAACGGCGTCTGTTCACACCTGCGGCTTTCGCGTTGAGTCAGGGAATTTGAATATCACTGGGTCAAATCTATATCTTAAAAGAGTTATCCACAGTGCGCAAAATTATTGGAAAACCTGACCTTTTCTACATTAAAGAATGGGTCATCCAAAAGAAATCCAACACGTTCAGGGCAGGTGTGTTTTGGCAAGCGTGTAAAAGTGTTGCGGAGGGTGAGCGTTGCGCATGATCAGGTGGCTGGACGTTGGAACTACAGAGGGGTTGCATACACAGCGCCTCCAGGTTAGCTGATTGAAGTGTGGATAGACAATAATAAACGGAATGCGAGTAACTGCTTCTTTCTCCGCATCCGATATCTTGACACCGGTGACTCATTGCCGAGGCATAGCTATATGCCCTGTCTTTTATCCAATCGTATTGTTTCAGAACCGTCTATCTTGCTTGGAGAAAGTATTTGGAACAAAGTGACGCTAAATCACAAGCTTGACAAAGAATCTCGGGATAATTACAGCGACCGTCAAACCGCTACAAGTATCTGCCGGAAAGGTATGCTCCTCTGAAGTAGCTACTTCTGATCTATTATGGCGCAGTAACGAAAACGACAATCACGGATTTACCGAGCAAACGACAAGACTGCGGTATTCGTGTGAAACGTTATGATGGCTGCTGCGTTATCGTGGTTACTTTTGTTGCTTGTTGTATTCAACAGTAACTGCATCGATATCAGGGCCTACTCTGTCTTTCGTGGGTATTCGGACAATCTGCTAGATCAAACGATCGAGAACATCTTGACTTCCGGATCGACTGACTTATTCGAAAGTCGATCTAAGAAGCTAAACGTGCCCGATACGTTCCAGCTGAGTATGCTTCTGGTACGGATGCGCCATCGACTGCTCAAGCACGAGGTCTTCAAATCACGTCCGCGGTTGGTCCTGCCGAAGGTTCGCGTCGACCTGTTGCGTAGACGTCTCCAAGGCTTGCGCAAATTGTCGGGCAAAGCGCCAGTGATTCTTCGTGGCGGCATCGGTGATAACGAACAACTGCAACTGTTCCTGCGCCCCACACCGTAGCACTTTAACGACTGACAACAAGAATAGTAGGCCCCTACGAAAAGCGCCGTCCACAAACAAAGATTGGTCACACGCGGTCGAAAAGCATGATGTCAGGGTGTGATCGTCAACGGGGAATAACAGTGGCATCACCTGGTGTGTAAAACACAATCTACCGCAAACTGATGGTGGTAGCTATTTCGTATCGTAACGGTCGGTTGGTTGAAAGAAATCACAAATGCTAAACTCTTAACGAGTTTCCGTCTTCGTTCATCCTCGCGCGCCAGGGGTCCCTGTGGCTGATTACGTCACTATCAGCTCTTCTCTACCCCTGTTCAAAACTCCTGTTTTAACGTCAGCCACTGAAATCGCCCATGAGGAGTATTTCCCGGCCTCAGGTCACGTGATGTAATATTGTGGATGATTTAATTCAGCCACATGTTGCTCGTGTTACATGTAATGTTTCCATTATATTGGGCTTCCTACCTGTCGTGCATCCGTCTTCAATTTGAGGCGGGCATTTTCGCTGTTCCCACGGCTGACACCGTGGCGACCGGCGGAGTCAGATAATTGCTATAATTGTACAGGTCACTCCCCAGATTTTCGGAGACGATCAGTCAGGCCGGCACAGTAGCGCAGCGCAACGACCCCTGGCTAGCGAGGATGTCTTCGTTAGACCATCCCTATAATGGACAACGACACAGCCATGGTAGTGGCCTACAAATGTCGCACATAACATCCGGGGAATATCATATTGTAACGAGCTAATTAAAGTTGCCACAGGATGCCAGTTGCTGTGCCAGACATTTGGTGTGGTGTTTTAATTGCATTATCATGCAGTCAGCTACAGTTTCAAATGCGGCATGATTTTCCGGTAACATCACAGAAACAAAATAAGGAAGGACTTTGACCCTCTCTTTGCAAGTTTATGACAACTACTTTAGAAGAATACACGCTACACAACATATTTAAACGTAATTTATTTCAGTCGCCGGGTTGAAGGCATCCGTGAGCGCTGTCATTTGATGACAAACATAAATTTAGTAAAATGAATAATAATACGCCGTAATAAATCCTGTGGTTGTTTTGTTATGCGCCGAAAACAATCATCTATATGTGCCAAAACATAGGCGATATTCATAACCCAGTTGTCAATATCGCACTATTCTTACCTGTTGACTGTGTTGGTAGGATCGACTACGTAGGTTTACGTGAATATGACATCACGCCGACTCCCAGAATGCAGTCAATTCACTTCGATTGACTTCCGGTTGCGACTTCCATCAAACCTCTTCATTAGCTATGTCCACTTTTATCCGAAAAGAAGAACAGCATATCCCAAACAATTGGCGAACGTAAAGCTAAAATAATGGCGCTCTTTCTGATAAATGTAGGAATAACTAAAGTGACATATGTTAATCGATAGGTCATACTATGTCGGGCAGCCTAGGCCTACCTGTAGTTCAAAGTTATTGAACTTCAGTTGATCGCACGGGGTGACGTCAAATGCATTGTCTAAGCACTCTACAAAGACCGGTTGACTTCCGGTTGCGAGTTCCCTCCAACTTCGTCATTCGCTATCTCCTCGTTTATCCGACAAGAAGTAAGCATATCCAAAACAAGTAAATATATAACTCTTCAGTTAAACACATTGCCAACTGGCACCGTAGCCCGACGGAACTCAGCCCGTGGGTGGTAATGCACTTACACTGTTACCAGCTTAGCGTATTCATGTTATCGAAGTAATATCCGAATTAGTGAAGTAATGTCATCACCATACTCTTCGACGGCTGCACTTAGCGCATGAAACAAGATACAATTGCTTACATAACCAAAAGTAAGAGACCATGTCCGACGCCAGACACGTCTGTCTCACCCTGAGAAAGAAGAGGTGGCACCGACTTAACTAGTTCGACAGCTTGTCGTTTGTCTTTATTCACAACGACACCTTTCTGGTTATCGAGGTTATCGAACGTATGTAGTGCGGTCATGTAGCAATGACTGGTTACATGCAATGTTGAAAATTCTACTACACCGCGTGCTTTCGAGTCACCGGGCCGCACTGCTTTTGATGGGGCGTACATTATTTACAAGCACTTACCACCTGGTTACGTTCAACTCAACCTTTCTGAAAATAATTGGGTTAGGACGCCTGTCTTTTCTTTCCGATGTTCATCATTTTATCATAAAGTGCATGGCATTTTATCGTTCTATTGGACAAAAACAACAAACGTTGTTTATTCTCTTTCCGAATGTAGTCTCTGTCCTGTTGTTTAGATCCACTGCATCACACCCTGTCAGAATCGGACAATTTAAATGAACGATTTCCTAGGTCACTTTCAAGTACTTGTATTGGAAGAATTGCGAGAATTAAACTTGTTGAGAAGAATGGAGGAACTGGGGAGGGGTGATGTGATATTTCTCTAGGAAGCTGTAGAGTAGATTAACAAAGTTTATGTAAATAAATAAAATCGATCAAGTTGAGGACCTTTTTTTATATCTGCAGCGTACAAACGAGCTCAGGTACAAAGTGAGAGGGGGAGGAAGGAAGGAGTGAGGAGAGATAGTGAAAGAGAGAGAGAGGGAGAGAGAGAGAGGGAGAGAGAGAATGGGAAGGAGAGAGAGAGGGAGAGAGAGGGGGAAAGAGAGGGAGAAAGAGAGGGAAAAAGAGAGGGAGTGAGAGAGGGGGAGAGGGGGAGAGGGGGAGAGAGAGGGAGAGGGAGAGAGGAGAGGGAGAGGGAGAGGGAGAGGGAGAGGGAGAGGGAGAGGGAGAGGGAGAGGGAGAGGGAGAGGGAGAACTCGTTTATGGTTTGGCACAACTTAATAAGACATTAGTCTTGATACAAAACACAGAATATGTAACACGTCATGACAAGAACACTAAATAGGATGGACATTTTGGTAGACCATATAAGCAAGTAAACAATACAAAATACACAGTAAAGCACATTAAATTTACATGTTCTCTCGCAGTACTGTAACGCACATTTGAGCAAGTCCAAGAAAGAACACGGTAAATAGTCCATCAAGTTAATTTTTGAGTTTCAGATGTAACAGCAAGTGTATCTAACTTACTACATAAGCAAAAAGGACACATAAAGCACACTGAGTGGGTTATGACAGTTTATTCGAGTCAATAGTGCTAGACATCGCCGGGTTCGTGAACATGCCTACATTGGGTAAACAAGCATTTCATTTACACTTATATACATATCATATTATTGTTCTAATAAAGGTACTGGTAGCCCGTGATTTCCCTTGTTAATAATATATTATACGTGTTTAATGTCTACTACACAAGATAATTTACAGTATTTAGCAGAGGTCGTTTTTACAACACGTTCATGTATCTCCACATATAATGCAATTTTACAAATCTCTATAAACTGTAGCAGTAACAAAGGGCAACGTGTTCCTGGAATTCATCTACTATATATAATTATATTAGGTGCATGTGACTGGTTCCCATGAACCAAGAAAACATTGACGTATCCAGTACGATGTGGTTCGTCTACATTACAATCAAACTGCTGTGCGCTACCTCCGTTTTTCCATAATCTTCTGAAACCAGAATTTCAAGAACATATACGACGAAAAGCACGTGTTCAGGCAGCCATTTTTTATCGCTAGACGGAGCAACTGTTGCATGACATCTCGTACATAAAACACTGCCACATATAACCAACAGTCACTTTAAAAACTGTTCCATTTTGTCATAAAGAAACACTCCTGTCGTCAGAATTTCAATATGATACGATGGGATAAGCACAAACGTATCACGTTTCCGGCATCCATTTTGATGGCTCGGTGAAGGTTTTGCTTGGCAACAAGTCATGTGAAGGATATGTAAATTCGACCAGTACTACTAACACACACGCTTGAAATGATGATTCTACGCAATGGGCAGGCTCAGTGAATTTGTATATGGGAAACCGTTTATGTGACAGGATATAACATAAGAAGCACAGCCTCTTCCAGCGAAGTTGATTGACTCACGTCCTAGACAATACTGGCATATGATCACAAGAGCTGTAATCCTTGAACTGTCAGTGTCATAAATTACAACAGCTGTTCAAACTTTCACAAAAAATGTTATGATCAGTGGCAATTAAGTGTGATGCAATTTGAACATATTATTGCAGCATAAAAAACATGACACAATACTCTACTCGCAAATGTACATAGAAAAAAGGTCAAATTTGTAGCATACATCAGTAAAATAACAACAGTTCTGGTACACCAATTTTTTGTTTTTAAATATAGATATCAGTGACTGTATAATGGTACCAAGCTGAACATTGTAGATTATTTCATAAACAAATCTATTCCACAAGTCTATTTAGTGAACCTGCTTCTAACTATGCACAAATGCAGTAAAAAAATATGCGTGACTGTTGTGTAGACAAGGTTTCTGTAAACAGCATGCTACTTGAAGCCACCAGCTAGAAATTCAAGGAAACATTTGTGGAAATTAAATTCAAGACATGCCTGCAATGTTGTAGATCCATTCTAATTCTGGATGAGTTGTACTCTTTCAAAAAGAACCATTGACACGTATAAATACTATGTTGCCATAGACACTGATATTGTAAACAGCATGCAAGAAATCCAACATTTATGGACACTAAATTGAAGACACAGTAACGTGACTGCGAGGCTGCAGTTACTTTATAATCCTGGGGGTACTGGTTGCATTTTGCAAAAGAAACATCACATGCATAAAGTGTACTTTAGCAAATGATAACAAGACCTAAAGCAGCATGTCACATAATGGGAATGTGAGGTTTCTAACTCAACAACGGTGTGAACAATGATGAATTAAAAAATCACAAAACTGCTACTCTGGTACGTAAGTTATCATGTCACTGCATCTTGATGCTAAAGACCTAATTATCACAATGTAAAGACTTTAATTTCCGTTTCTATGTTTACTGCTAGTGTGTATCTGTTGGCATCTTGCCATCTGTTAGAGTAATCTCACAAAGTGGCAACATTGGATCAAATTCCATAAATCAATCACAAAATTATGTTTTATATATGTAAGCGTGTTAAGAGGACATCACAGAAAACTATAAAAGAGTAAATATATGGGTAAATATCTTCTATCTTTCAGCTAAAATAATATGCATCATAAAACACAATCATACAATGAGTAATTCACACTGACGCCTGACCATGTTTCAACATTAAATTTACATATGTACACAAGTGCCTTGAGAATACCCTCTGACTTAACTGTGTCAATGCCGAGCTCTTGCACTAGTTTCCTTCCAACGACCAAATACACCAATCACGTAGTTGGAATATATTGGATCGCATTTTCCAACAACAGCATATTACCAACAACAGCAGGAACAGATAACAATGCTGCCACAAATCTACCAGACAGCTGAAAACAATCTAAACAACAGCCATAGTGCCTTCAAGAAGAAACAGTAGAGCATACAGGTGTATATTGTTTCAACAACTAAATACTACACTTCTATCTAAACACATCTGGTTAAGTCGTACCTGTAGGAAACCAGAAATCAGCATTTGGTTTCTGTATAAAAACTATTCCATTTCACAAATGTTTACAGCATCACGACGCAATGTTAAGTGTGGCCAAGCATCGATGGAAGTGAACAAACATATTTGTACACGTCACCAACAGTTACAATAAGCACATCCCATTCAGAGAAAACATTTTATCAGTAAGAAAGTGAGAAAGTGAAACAGAAGCACTGCTTAAAATTATGTTCTTATGTACATACTCTGGTATCTAGATTAAGTTCCAGAGCGTTTTCCTATGTAAGTTTAGAAAAATAAACAACACAAATGCATGCATCGCAAAACATAAGCTGCTGAAAGATATTTGTCTTTGAAGTAATCCAGATGGAGAGAGAAATACATGCATATTTATGTCACTAGAGATTGTGTGGGTCCAACAAAAGAGCAAAGGATTTTACACATTTGCAATGTTGCAAGAAACCAGGAAGTCTAATGAATAACACTCATCTCACTGAACTATTGACTGCTTTAGGTACTTCCTGTTTGAACAGAAGCCGTATCTCATCGCAGACAATGACTATTCAGACAGCCATCTTGCATGCATATTACAAAAGCCCATAAAGATATTGTACAGTGATTTTATGTTGAGTAACTGAACAAATGTTTCCTGGGCATATATCACGTTCCCACTTACCATGGCGCTAATATTGCACAATGGCGAAAACTATAACACTCATTAGCTGCTAACGGACACTCCTGTTTGAGCAATAAGAAGACTACACATAAATCAACACTACAACTAGAGCATATGTGTGATGGCACACTCCCCAACTCGACAAGAGTGTCCATGTCATGGTAGTTCATCCGGTTCAGAAGTAAGAGTGTCTGTGTCTGGACACATTCTTGCCATAGCAGCAGGAACATCTGCATGATGGTACTTCATTGGATTCAGATGTGTGTTGGTACTTCAGCCTGGTCTATAGTGTCTTCGCTCTGCAATGTCTCTGTGGTACTGTGTCACTCTGTACAGGTGGATGTTTTAGTATGTTTACAAGTCCATGGTGTCTTGTGTAAGGCGTGGCTTAAATGACGTCACCTCATCGTAGACTTTCCCTACAACAAATATGGCAGATTTTTACATCACATGAAGTATCTTTATTAATTAAGAAACAGCATTACTAATATTCCTGTACAATTGCACTGAAAAACAATAACCAATCTTTACAAATTACTTTACATACAAAGTTGCCACAATTAAAAATATAATCATTATACTTAAATTATGTAACTACAGTAGTAACTGAAGTGTAACTTTGTCAAAGACAGTCACAATACTTTATTTACACCGACTATAATAATACATTTGTGTACGATTTATTGCAGATAAATACCATTGTGTATTACAATTCATGTCTTGTTGAGGAAAAGGGTGGTGTTAATGTAATATCAACATTTATGTCTTAACGGGAATGTTGTATTATTATTTCACTTTAACTTAAAATAAACACATTAATGGTCAAAATAAATGTGTGTACATGTGTGTGTGGCCACTTGATACATACGTTTCCACGTTGGGATGTCCAGTTCTTTGTCCTCGAATGACTGATCGTATGGCTCCGAGATAGGCTCATCTGACGGGTCAGCGTACGCCTTCAAGTAGGGATGTGCAAGAGCTTCCTCTGCTGAGATCCTTGTGTCTGGATCGAGGTCCAGCATCCGCTCCAGAAGGTCAATGGCTGCAAGGGACAGGTGGAACGTGAAGGGCTTGCTTCACACTGAGCCAAATCGAACACATGCCCATGTGACAAAACTATTTTTGTATTAAACCTTTATTTTAACAATTCTGAACAGTTCAAAATAACATGTTATCTGAACAGATGAGTGGCATAAAAATTAATGTTAATGCAAAGCTCCCATGGATCATAGCTCTGCATGTGTCACCGGAACAGTGGCGCCACCCTGTGTATTCTTCCTTATTAAAATACATGTTTCTTTTTAATGTCCAGACTAACCACTTGGCACATTTTTATACTGTTGCAGGAAAATCAAGGATGTCCTTATTACAGTGAGCTTTTTTGTATTTTGCATGATGCACAATTTTCATAAGTTGAAAACCTGCTTCAAAACACAAACAAAACAATATAGCCTATCTAAAATGTTAAATAAAATAGACAAATAGACATTAAACTGACAGATTCACATTTGGTATCTTAATTCACACTGCAAAATCTGTTCTTGATTTAATTTAATCACAGATTTATCAAACAGTAGCTGCAAGAGCCGTGTCTTCAGTCACAACATATTTATATTCTTCAGATAAAGCAGCAAGGATTTGTCAGTGAATACCTAACACGCACTATGGATAGAAGTACAGAAAGTACAACTACAAAAAAATCACTCGTAAAGAAGCCAGCTAAGAGGTATACGTAGAGCAATGAAACAGGAGAGTTGTGGGAGAAGAACATCCACGTTGAAGTTGCTAGCTTATTAGTGTCACTGCTGAACAAACTAGTCCTGCTTGTTCTTTTTTAATCTGGACCTTTTTGGAACATAAGAAACACTTCGTACTGTAGAAGGATCATTTTCAATCGAATTTTCTTCACAATACAATTGTGAAAATGAAACTCACTTTTGTTTTGACTGTCAGTGAAGCGAGCCAATATCACAGCAGAGTTATGGAGAACATTATATTTTAAATATTACTGGGTGTGCTTCCGATTTGATGAATACTTTCAGTATTATTATTTTTATAGCACCATTTCCAACTTAGTCCACTGAACATTACAGAGAATCTGATTAAAAGACCACATACTACTTGTAATAGCAGCGATATCACTGCTTGTATTTTGTTCCTAAAAACTTAGATAGGCATGCAAACATAATTACAAGCTGTACACAAGTATTACTAATATAAAAACATTGAATAAAAGTGGTAGATTAAACATAATAAAAATGACAGTAAACCAAAAGCAATATAAACATCAGTAAGTGACACTGTATTAAACCACAGTTTCAAGGCTGTTCTTGATGAGTCCAATAAAATAGACAAAGTTATAATCAACCAAAACCATCTGCAACATAACACAAGTTGGTATGTGTGCGTATGAAAAGAAAACACCAACATTATTGCTTTAGCAAAAATAGATTTCTTCTGTCAAAACACAAAAACATTTTAACGGAAATATTGTGTCACTGTATAATTGTACAGTGATTCCATTTTGTCAACAATTTATCAAGCCATATTGTAATTAAAAACTTTCTCTTTAACTTAAAAGTACAAATGCATAGAATTTATGTACCGAAACAATTACAATGGTCAAATTAATGTGTGAATCAACACCACGACACAGACATAATTATACAACTGACTTCCCGCCTGGGTTCACAAGATCGTAAGTCAAGTTTTACCTAAAGGATTCGCTCCGTGGAAATATCTCTTAAAGTCCCTCTTTTTCATCTTAGGCAGTGTGAGAATGTACCTCCTAGCCTACAGTACAGAGAAGACATTCCTACATGGTGCAAACTGATCAAACAAAGCAAAGTAAACAGACATGGCTGACGATGACGGGTAGACCAAATTTTTTCTCAAACAAACACATCACCCAAATGATGTTTGCAGCATTTACTTAAGACTTTGTTGGAGTTCCAGCAGTTTTCTTTGCTGCAGTTTGGAGCAAGTATTATCAGTAATTTGAAACTTAAACACTAAAGCACTATGAACAGCCAAACACAAATTTGTGTCTACCCATCACACGCCAACCCATGATTAGGTTTGCACAAAGAAAACGATAGGAGCCTTGCAGACTAGTTGTAGGCTTGTGTAAGACCAACCAACAACATCAAACCAAGCATTTGATTGGCCAACGCCAGTCAAAGTCTCACCTTTAGGGTTTGCTCCGTGGAAAACCTGTTTAAAGTCTCGTTTTTCCATTACTGGCAACGAGCTAATGTATCTCCGAGCCTGTTGTCACACAAAAGCCAACACAAATCATGAAATTTATGTCTCGCTACTGGTACACATTACGTTTGGGCTAATCAAATAAGACCAACACCTGTTGGTCAGATTTTATTTGTTCATTTTTCTTATTGGCTGATCATCCTGAATTATTGCCATTTTACTTTGTTATTGTAAAATAATCATGATATCTAGCATTACCGAGTACTAGTAAATTTCTTTTATGAAAATGAATGTTTTACCATTCTGATACTTGCACAATTTCAGAACTTACAATTCTGCCTTAAGCAAATAATTATGCTCTCTTGCGTATTTTGAAAGCTATACTTTTCTGGCAGAACTAAGCTGATGAAGGATAGAGTTATGTATTCAAACATTGCAAATATACATTTACATGATTATTTTAAAACAATTTTTCCTAAATAAAGTAAATTGTACTTAACAGCACATACTGTGTTATATTTATAATCAATAGATCTACATTAATATGATCACAAACTATTCATAGCTATCTGACGTTATCAAATGTATACAACATTTCTACAGCACCTGACTTTTATAAAGAAATAGAACTTTTAGATGTATTGACTCAAACACTTGCATTTCCCTTTGACAAAAGAGATAGTACTGCCATGTTCCAAGATGGCTGCCACTCACCTCGTCGCTGGTGATCTTGGCCAACAGAGCGTCGCTTGGCGTTCCGACGAGAGACATTATTCTCGTCAACTGGTCGATGTGTGCACATTGTTAAGGAGGCAACTATTGTGAACATCAGTACATTGTACCAGGTTGCAAAAAAAGAAAATGGCATTTTTATTTCACCTGTCTCATCTAATGTGTGTTGTTACTTGTTAACACTAGCATTTCTTGCAGAATGTCATTATTTTAGGTGACATTTACAATCCAACTAGAAATAAATCAACGTCACACCATGTGACTTTTTTAGATTGAATTTAGCAGGGTCTATAAATATAATACTTAGATTACCAGGTACATGCTTTTAATATAATGGTATTATCGTTTCGATATGGTGGAAATATCACAAAACTACATATAAACACTACACACAATGTTCTATTTAGAATGCCGAAACAAACTCATATTTTAAATTAAACCAACTAATGAAGGTACCAACACCATCACACCATTTGTTCTTCTCACATGTGCTGCCACCTGTTGGACATCATGGTGGAAAAAATGCACTTACTAATATTACACTGTATCTAAATACGCATAAGTCTACATTCACTGTCATGCACATACATATTTTTACACATATAATTCAGCATACATTAATTAAACTGACTGATAAATCGTAAAATCAAGTTTACAGAATTATATCAAATTATAATTATTTATTCTCTTGCTTTGACTGACAAAATGTACTGGCTATTATAAAGAAAACCAATAGTAAATACAATTAAAAAAAATTGTTTCATCAGCATGAAGCTTCGTGTGCTTCAATAAAACTATTTTACTGCCTTTGATGACTGTGATATGTATGACTGTGATGCTATATAGCCATTTTAAATCATCAGACAAAATACAATAGCAATCACAAAAGCATTCTATTTTGAAAGTGAAAATGCAAAATGTCTGCATTTATCTATCTTTTACTTCTTCACTGATTTAGTTCAAGCTACTTTTGAAGCTTTGTTTGTTTATATACTATTCAAGCGCACTAACGTATTATAAACAGGCCTGTGCATATATACATCAGCCGACTTGCAGAGAAAAAGGCTGAATCACAAGAAAGCAAAGCTTCACTGGAGAAAAAACAAATAACAAATCAAACTGATGGTAGGTTTGGCTTTAAATAACAGTTTCAGCAAGTTATTCAACACGACAGGAGAGCATAAAGGGTCGTTCATAATTGTCAATATTTTAGTTTTAACTATTTGCAAACATTCTAATTCACAGATGCCATTTGTTCTCTGTGAACTAGTACACCTGTACTTGAAAATATTGATAACTGTCCAGATTGAGACATATTTAGATACGGTATAGTGTTACAACAGGCTAAGCTCATGTAATAGCAATAAAACTGTCATTACCATGTTTACCAACAATTACATACAATAACTATGGTTATTCAATAATTAAATGGTAGGGATTAAACCAGTCTCTCTCCTTCTGTAAGCTCTAAATGGATAGATAAATGCTGACAACTATGAGCGACTTATAATATAAACAAAACTGGTTGTAACGTAACTTGTAAGTTTGTAATTGTAATGACAATAACAGGTACATCAGTGAAAAATAAAATCCGAAAAACACTGTACTAGTAAAACAATGTTTTAATGGTTCACATCAGAGTTTCGACAATTCCTTCAGACCCAAATAATAATAATAAAACTGGATATAGCTTAATTTTTCACCATTTCCAAGAATACATTTAACATCAACAGGTTAAGCAATTAAATTGTAGCTGTTTTGCAAGTTAAAAAACATTTACAAAATTTGCTTGCGTATTAAGCAGAGACAATTTTTCACAAAGGATATGGTCAGTTCCGGGAAAGAGTGCCTTGCCATTCAGTAGTTCAGCCATGTTACAGCCGACTGACCAAATGTCCACTGTAACAGAATAGAAGACAAACTGCAAGCTGTCTGATGGTGCATGGCAACCATCTTGGTAACCATGGCAACTGCTAAGTTACCATGACAAAAATGAAACCCACCACCAGAAAACCGTCTATGAAAACCAAAGTGCACAGCCAATTTGCGCCATATTTTAAGGCTCTTTGGCTTTTAGAAAACTGCGTAAGCTTAACTTAGTGCAGCAAATGTATAGAAAGCAGATATATATTAAGGTTAGTATAGCACAACTGCAAACAACTGATGTAGTGAACAAGCAGAGTTAACATAAAATAAACATACAATAAATAATATATAATAAAGAAAATGCACATTTCCAGAAGCTAACCGGTGACAGTCATTACTGAAGGATGCATATTTTGCACCATACAATATGAAATCTAACTAGTAAGCACTGTTCATCTTTAAAAAGAACTTTTCGTTAAATTGTCTGTCCCTGCATTTATCATGAGAACACCTGCATCATGAATAATTTTGAAGATATCTCCCAGTGAACAATTCTACTCAAAATTATATAACACCAGGCATGTATTTTTTACCATATAATGACAATCTTTTGAACAGCAAAAACCATCAAGAAATCTGCTCTCCTAAAAAACCTGTAAAGAATGTCTGATATTTCAATAAACTTTCACAAATTTGTTATCTGATTTATTGTGTATATGTGAGATATAAACAATCATAACCAATGCTCTGTAACAATAACAGTAATCCAAATTGTAACTGGATTTTTTGCCAAAAAATTAATTCCGTGGTCTGTCTGTAATAGTATTAGTAATCAACCCTGTTGTCAGATGTTTTATGGAGTAATCGTAATTTCTTCTGTAATCAAACATTGACTGTGGCACCAGTCTGATATTAATACGGTAAGCAGCATGCAATGCCAGCTATTCTGAGCAACACCTTAATTACCGGGAGTTATTACTACTGGCAAACATGCAAATAGAAAGGCTGGAAAAGAAGAAAGCAAGCCCAATGCAGCCATGGCATTGCAACATAAACCCACAAAGCCTGGATCTGTTGCCACAAATGAGATTTAATGGGGACTATATTACTGTACCTTAGTGGTGCTAATTCTGCCTGTGTTTCCAGTGTTTTATGCTTAAGTTCCCTTTGTGTTCATGGCCCTTATGCATAGGCCTTATGTGCATAGATCCTATATTTGCAGTTCAATGGTCATTACATTTGCAGTCCTCATATCAGTGATCCCTATGCATTTGTGCCTTCAGTCCACGCTTCCAGTCACCATGCTCGCATTATTGATGCATGTTATCTTTATTTATTCTTATGTTTGATGTATTTAAGCTTTGTATCCTTATGATTCCAGTCCATATGTTTCTTTGTTTATATTTACACATGTCGTCTTGTTATTTATGTTTTCAGTCCTTATGATTTTAATCATCACGTCTGCTGTCTTTGGTTCTTTATATCATATTTATGTTACAGTCCTTACATCTACATCTACAGTAATTATGTTTGCAGTACTTACGTACAACTACTGCACTGTACAAACAATGACCGTCTGTCACATGTAAGATACACATGTATAGACTACATACAATGTATCTTTAGCTTTGCGGCCCTGACAAAAGATGTTGTTTCTTGTATCAACTGAACTT
The DNA here is from genome assembly GCA_025642075.2 of Ridgeia piscesae. Classification (NCBI taxonomy): domain Eukaryota; kingdom Metazoa; phylum Annelida; class Polychaeta; order Sabellida; family Siboglinidae; genus Ridgeia; species Ridgeia piscesae. Next base: position 125,709 of record JAODUO010000587.1, read on the forward strand.
GTTCATATGTGTTGCTACACTGCAATGATCTCCTTGGTTACGTCAGAAAGGATATTATTCTCAGCATGAAAGATTGGCACTCGCAAAATCAGTTCACCCATGATACAGCCAATGGCCCAGATATCGACTGAAACAAAGCATCATGGGTAACACACAACAGAGGTCATCATGCAGAACCTGGCAGCCGAGAGTACGTGAATCACTGCTGGGTCGTGGGTACAGCGATGAATTTTGTTCTTGAAACTGTTATGCATTGTTGTTGTTTGTGTTGTACTTTTTAGTTGCTTTTGATATTATTTTACTCATTCAAATTACTGTATATTTAGTTAGACAAATATATTGAGGAAGTTTTTTGTGTGTATTCTGTATGTTTCACAGCTGTCAAGAGTATCTCTTGTCATCCTTCACTTCAGTGGTAGCTGGTGTCATTGATTCACTTGTTACATAACCTCCATTAAACCTCAAACATATCTCCTTACACCTAGATGTTACACATACACACTAGAAATCGGCAAAAGTGAAAGCATGACGACCTATCTCACGAAAATCATAGGATTAGAGAACTAGCTTCATTTGAGCAGAAGACCATGTGGGCGAAAAATATGACATATATAACCATCACCAGGGGGCAGTGAAAAGAGCAGCACTATGACTACAAGTGTGACAGAGGTTAACATATTAATAAGTTAGTACCTTATTAGATGAAAGTGAGAATTCCAAAAAGTGCAATGTTAGTAGTCAACTCAAACAGTGGACATCACCAGTGACAAATAGTAAGTCACCCTGGTGATGTCACAGAGGCAGCTATGACTACCTCTATCTAGTATTAACATTATCACCATTTTGACAATGTAATTTTTATTATCGTAATATCTCCATTAAGAAACTCATATGTATGGTGATATATAACAAGTCTAAGCACCATTTTAAAATATGCAATACAATGTGAAATTACCACAAAATGACAAACTACTCTGATGTTGCGAGGTATTTAGCCTGAAGTGTGTCCCACCATTGGTGAAACAAAACAACTGAAATAGCCCCTAGCATAGTCAAACAACCAACAGCCAGAAATAATTGCTGACACAGGTGTGGAAATAGTTCACCAGATGATCTCAGTTTCACTATCTATGAGGTTATCAGTTCATTATTTTGCTAAACTTAGATGGGACCCAGGAACAAGTCCATGCAAGACAAAGTTGGCATTAGTAATAGATCTACTTTAGCTTAAAAAATTCCCACCCCAGATAGAAAAATAAATCTGGTTTCTTTGAAGTTCATGCATTTAATAAAACAAAACTGAAACATGTTTGATGTATTTTTATCAAGTCTGGATTCTTTGAAGTTCATGCATTTAGTATAACTATATACTTCAAGATCATTATTCTCAAAATAAACATATTTACCTTATTCCAGGATTTTCAGTTTATGAAATGTATTCCACCAGCCAATTTGTTATAGTTGTATTTTGCTGGTATTTCAAACCAATTGTTGAAGTCAATGATACACACACATTTACAATGCTAACATCTAAAATGGCCAAGAAAATATGCCAGCTGCTGAAAATCACAAATGCAGAAAAAATAATTGTTTCGGTGTGACCCCCTATGGGTACTAGAGGGGTGTCACCTACCTGTCTTATTGTAGTGCATCCAGTTGAGCATAATCTCCGGTGCTCTGTACCACCTGGTGGCAACGTAGCCAGTCATCTCATCATCAGCGTGTCGAGCCAGACCAAAGTCTAGAATCTGTCGCGACAGCAACATTTTTACATAGACAGTCATACAGAGCAGGTTTGCGTTATCAACATGAAGAGTTGGGTGTTGGTTTCTGCATCAATTCTTGCTGACAAATCCAAGCTGTGCCATAAAAGTTATTCGTTTGTTGTTCTATCATTGGAATTATAATTTCATTACAAGATATTTGTTTGGAGCTGAGAGAACTGAGGCAGTGTGGTGTGGACAAAACTACCTTAAGTACCTATGTGGCTGCAGATGGTCTTGAACTGAGCCCTCTCAGCCGACACACCAAGAGAAGTGTCAAATGCGTTCTGTCAATCCGTCTGTCAGCATGAACTAGGGGTGACAGCAGTTTTCAACCAGCCCCCTCCTCTCGTTTACGGATTATGTCAGAACCAATTATGGTGGAGCTTGAGTAACTCCAGCTTATCACCCCGACTTTGACATCTTGCTACAGAAATCTTCTAATATGAAACTGCAATGTTCACCAAAGTATACTCCTGTTACCTTTAGTTCACAGTCTTCATTGACCGCAATGTTGCTGGGCTTGAGATCCTGCAAAAGCAGAAAGAAATATAAGTCAACACTGTAAAGTTCTTTTTGATTAACAGTTCGAACTGTTCATACTACCTGGACACACGGCATTAGGCCCAACAGAACTTTCTACCCTTGGGCCAATTTAGTTAAATGAATCGGTCTTAAAGTTATGCAATCGCTGAGCTCTACGTATTGGCATGAAATCCTCTGTTCATCTTTGTGCTATGAACATTTGTAACCCTTTTATGTTTTAATTAGAAATAGTAAACACTAAGACAGCAGATGCACCATCTGGAATCTAAGCTCACTGGTGCAATATACAGTAATCGTTAGATATAATTGTGAACGTGGACATGCAAGAGTCGTCATTAGAGCATAACGGTTTGTTATCAACAGTTGTAAATCTACTGTGATTACAGCAGAAATGCTGATGTTACTTTGATATGTTCTCGGAATACTACCGATTGTTTCTATGTCAAAATGTTGGCTCTAGCCACCTGGTGTCCAGGAGACTAGTCTGTCTAGTCACAGGCCTGGCACTCGTTGATTTCCTTCACTTATGTGTCAAAGTGTGCCAGAAAGGCTTACACTTAATCCCCATAATAAATAACTGTCACCCATCTGTTCTTTTTCACATCTACATCTCTGGGCTGTTGTCTCCATAAGAGCATGAGACTTTAGATAGCATAAAAGCAATAAACCTATTTATAACACTGTAAATCTGAATGCAGTGAGAAGCTACTTTTAAAAAGTGAGATAAGGGTAGGCCACAGACAGTGTAGAAATAGAATAAGAATCGCTGGATTTTGGTTATTCATTACAGGCAATCTGGAGTTTGTTCTCCTGTGTCGATCTTCTTAAGCTGCACATTCACACAGAATACAAACTACAAGATTACACATGTCGCTTACCCTGTGAATGATGCCAGCCGAGTGAACGTACTGCAAACAAGCAATACATTATGATGAATTGGCCACAATAACAATCATTTATTCACAATACCACAGATTTAGAAATGTGCAGAATTACTCAACTGCCAAATGTAATAACAATAAAAAGTCGCTTACCACGTCATATATCTACACTTGATATTATTATGTAACAGGCACTAACTTTAGAAATACATGCAAATATATATTTGAAGTTCTTGTTTCCCATACACCCAGTCACACGTACGGTGACCTCCAACAGATTAAGTCAACTTCCTGCTAATGATTACTGAAAAACATACAACCTCCCTTCAATCAGAGTTGAAGTGACCCACCTTGAGACCACGCAGTATCTGATACACAAGAAACTGGACGTGGTCATCGCTTAGTTTCTGGGTCTTCACAATGTTGTTCAGGTCTGCCCCCATCAGGTGTGTCACCAGGTACCTGCAGTGAGGAGACAGGTGAGAACATAAATGACCAAGTCAGAGCAGAGTGTCATGGACAACGACACCTTTTACTGGCATGCTGCAACAAAATCATCCAAGCGTGACACCATTTGCGTAAAGTGTATTGTGGAGAAATAAATCTGTAATAAATGTCAAATTTAGCAAACCCCAAAGTGTTGCTGGAGAACAAAGTTTGTACTACACGTGTAAATGTCAAAATAACACACTCCGTAAAGTGGTTGGAAAACTCAATGTAGGGAAATGAACTGCTCCAACAAAGAACTCAGATTGCGTCTATTCACAGCATTACTTCGGCTGTCACAACACCTTTGGTTCTGTCTAGGTGACAAACTATTTTTTAAACACCTGCACTGTATGTTTGTAATTTATCTAGATGAACTATTCAGGCGCTGTATACATGTCAAAAGGAGTGCCACTATTTAAATTTGTTTTGTAATATTACGTTTTTAAGACTAATCAAAATGAGAATACACTACTAGCCATTTAACTCATTTTTGTTTTGATATCAATTAATTTAGCAAAACAAAAATCTCTTGTCGTGTTGGCTTGTAGCTGTTGCTTCATCTTGTTGAATGAAACTTACACTTCATCGAAGTCGTCAATGCTCTGGGCAGGTGTGAATGTATCAAGTAGCCCAATCACCTGCAAATGCAGAAACATGAATTGTCACACTTTAATACTCTGTGTCAATTATGTACCTGCATGTTTAGTCACACTACAGCCTAACTTGCTAACAGCTTAATTCTTAATAAGCACGACTGAAAGGCAGTTAAATTTAGTCAAATCAAAGTACATAGCCACAATTTGTATTTATGCTTCTAGTCAACATTTAGATGTATAGTAAATTATTAATAATAGATGTTCATTATATTTCTAAGAAAAACATTGGGAGTGACTTTCACTAATTATGGTAAGAGCAATAATGGCACCCAAAGTCTAGAATTATTTCCCATGAATTGAAAATAATCTCAAATTATACTATATCTATATTGATCTTTCATAAAAACCTCAAGACTTATTTGACTGAATTTGCATTCTGTTCCTAAACCTCTGGCATTCCGTCCGTGAAATGTTGCCTCTTGCATGTGTCTATTCACAATTACACCTACTGACTCTGTTATACTGTGCGTCTGATATAGACATCATGTATGTATCAACTGTTATTTGTATTGGACCCCAAAACACATGTTTGACCTGAAGCCTGCTAAGTAGCACACTCAGTTGGTGCCAGACTTCCTGGGCACGGTGTAAAGTTGGCCAAAACACCATAGGAGGCAGTGAGGAAGAAAGTGAGAGCTGTAGCTTATACGAGTCTGACTTAGACAACAGACACTTGGAGCATTTGGGTGCAAGTCAGACAGACAATGCTAAAGTCCACCTCTGAGTCACCAAGGTCACACCCAGCACCCAAAACCCATGGGGCTGCTGGCCTTGTTAATTTCGACAGCATATAGTTTTGGTTTAAAGTAGAATTGTTCACATTGTAGGAAACAAATTTAGTTGCGTGTCAAAAAGACTGTGCTGTTTTGTCAAAGGAACATATCCAGGATAGCAAATATACTATACTACTATTACTACCACGTACTAACTCCTTAGGTTACCCATAACCTCAACAGTAACTAGTCATTATCAATGTCAGCCATTTTCTACATGCAAACTAATGTTACGAATAAATAGTAAACATGGCAATGTATGCATAAACACACCGTTACATTTCTAGTGAATGTAACAGATATGGAAAAACTCCCAATTCTTACATGGAACAATTGTACGGTACAACCCTGTTCCGTTATCTTTGACATAAAATCTCCACACACACCAAACTGAATGCTTACATTTTCATGGTTCATATGTTTGAGCATGTGAATCTCCCGGTATGTTCTCTTTGCGTGCACATTTGTCTGAAACGGCCGTGCTAACTTCTTAATGGCCACCTGCTTCCCACTCTCAGACTCCGTCGCTGAACTACAAAATAACACAAAACCATAACATTTACCATTATATTTAATACACACAAATCACAATAATTATGATTCTTTTTGTTATCATCCGACACAATTAGATCTCTGCCTCTATCACTGTATGACAAAAACAGTTAAAACATACCATTACTGATAGTAAAATTCAAGACATTACACACACATCACATTAAGATAACAGCACGTTGTACATGATTTCTTGTAGGCCCGTTTTACTTGGCAGTGGAATTGGAACTAAAAACTAGTGACAAGTATCTGTGTAAGTGGGTGTCTCACATGTATTTGTAGTTTATTTCTGGTCATAAAACACATCTCAAATGGCTTGTAAGTACAGATGTATATGAGTTAGCATCGACGTGTCCACCCAAAAAACATGTGAGACTTGCAAATGTTGACCCTGCATAAGGCCCTGGGTAAGATGTACAACCAAGCACCAATTGCACATCTGGCACAACAGCACCACTGTGGCATGCACTGCCAGGAGACGTCTGTTCATCCAGTACACCGGACAGGTTTTAGGAAACGTTTACAGTCACTCTTCACATGTACACATGCATCTCAACAAACATCAAGTACTTAATTTATGATCTTGTGATGGGCATTACTAGATGTATGATTTTTTTACCGGTTTTTATGTAATTTTAAGCATTTTTCTGTGTTATATCAATAGTGTTGTGTCTTTTACCAACATTTTAATTGTACAATGCATCACTGGGCTGAATGATGTCCTGTTGACAAGGAAGGTCAACAACAATTTCAACATAGAACTGAGTGAAGCACACATTTAACTATATTGTGTTCATATGAAGATACAAAATGTAGTAATCAATCATAAGAATTTATGTTTGGTCCAACATTAAATAAAAGAATCACCTGTTCAACATTTTCAGCAAAACTACATAAACTGCACACACCAACTACTCCCAACTGTCCACAGCCAGCATGTTGTAATGTTCAGTGTACACTATGTAGGTTTTAATTTGCACAAAATTAATCTGAACTGAAATTGGCAAACAAATCTAATTTAAGAGGCACCTTTAACATAAATAAATCGTCTGACAGGTTTGATCTCAAGTGCAAGTTGCACTGTGTCTTCTACTGTCTACATGTGTTAAACTGCGTTCACACTTCACCTTAAATTGTTAACAAGAAGTTGATCTGTCCTGGATAGCCAGAAGCCTTGCAACAATGGGATTGAACCTGCGCCCACCTGTCTGCCCCCGGGAAGAGCTAACTACAGATGTGACTCTCATTAGCACTGCAGTTTGGTGATTTGGTTACTGAGTATGTCACAAAGGCCCTCGGGTAATCCGCTGAGTACAAACACGCAAGACAAACACGTACAACATAGCCTTGTATAAATGTATGTAACCTTTTGTCAATGATTAAACATACATGATCATATACATGTTAATAAATCATTGCCATGCTTGTAAAAAAAATAGTTTTGTTATTAAAATGTCACATTCATCACCAGTATATTATATTGCATAATATTTAATAAGACTGGGGACGTGACACCTTTCTGTTAGCAAATTCATCCACCTTCATCTGTGGCTTTATCGATTATGGTCAGTTTAACTGACATTCATTCTGTTTTCAGTCTGGATAATACTTTATTAATCTAGAGATAAATGGAATGTTTTATTAATCTACCAATAAAGTTGTATTTTAGGGAGTGTGGTATATACCACAGGACATCTACGAACATAGCATAGATAACTTGTGTTTTTGCAGGAAGTGACACTGAGGAAACACATCTTGCATCACAGGCTAGGGGTTGTGGAGAATGCAATCGGGCTAGAGAATATCCATCCAATTTTGAATCTTATCAAATGCATCCTCTGAGTGAATGCGGCTTTCCAGAAGCTTCAGTCAGGAAGACATCTAGAAGTGCTGTTAGCATTGAAACCGTTTAAAGAAAACAATTAATGTTGCACGAATTCCCTAAAATGTTGCTTAAATTAACACATGGAATAAACTACCCATGTGTTCCACCAATTTCATCACTCATAACTCAACATGTCGCTAAAGCATAACTTCTGTTTATTGTAAAAGGGAAATAAAGTTTCGTAATATTGCATTTATAAGCTTACAAAATAAAACACATTACTGACCTACAAAATGTAAATGTCCATGTTCTGACAGTGAGTAATCCACATGCTCCAGACTCGCAGTAAGTAAACATGCACCTAGTTTGGCATTTTCCACAAAACTGGTACACAGAGCCTTGTACACATTCTTGTGGTAATTGGCACTGACCCTTTTGAGAGTTGGTAAAACTAGTACTTTTCTAGGGGGTCATCTCAAAAATACTCAGTGAGCTGTTAGCATGGCCATGTTGTTCAAGGAGCTGTTTGCTTGCAAAGTGCTCCCAAAAGTGGGGTTGTCTAAAGAATAAATGCCTGAAAGAGTTAATAAAAGTATTGACTGGTGTGTAAAAAGCACCTTATAACTGCTTCCTTGCAAATGTTGCTGACTGCTACCGGTAATCATGTTGAATGAGGTTCAAGTAGTAGGTGACTGGACTTAGTATGTATTTGGCTGACTTTGTTTTATTCAACACCAATTGTGCATGTACTGTTTTTCAACAGCACTGAAAGAACAGACATTGATAATTAGACCAGTTAACTTAATAATTGTAATAAAAAACAGAAAACAACGTGTAAAGCAACTAACAATCATGAACAGGGGACCATTTCAAGATTTTTAAAAAAAAATTAAGTAAGAAACAGACTTCATTATTATATGTAAGCAGCTTTTTAAATGATCACACCAAAACAAATTTAATGAAACATCAATTACCAACAAGAGCTGGTAAATATGATAAACTTGTGATGTAATGACACATTCTTTAAATGTAATGACGCATTCTTTAAATATTACTGTTAGTGTACCGACGACCCCCCACACAGATTTCTACTTGAATTTACACCTGGAAAAAAACTAATTGGGGGAGAGACCTTTAATGTTAGTGCAATGACCCACCATGCAGATGTTCCACTCCAAATTACAAGACTACAAGAAAAAAACAGAGAAGTCTTGGACTTTTAAAATGTTAGTGCAACCACTCACACGTCAGATATTCTACTTGTAACAGATTGCTGTTCACATTCTGCTAGTTTACATTATTGATTTTGAAAATACATCTTTTTCAATGAAAAATTACGACGTTATGCTAGAATGTTTTATAATGATTGACTGGTGACTGCATTTGTGTATAGTCTATAATAATGTTGAAACAGTTATATTTCAGTGATGCAATACATGGGGTGGTTCTTTGTGCATAGTACTGAGTTTTGTGATTGAGAAACATTTAATAGTGAACTTTGTTCATATTGTGGCTTGCATGAAAAGGCAAATCATGTGGTGCAGATCACTGAAGTCATGTGACCGTATGGATTCCTACCAGTAAGTGCTAACTGTAAACAAAACTTTCAATGTACTGGCAAACACATTTTCCATCTCACTGCCTTGTCATAACGGTTGCCATAACTTGGCCGCAAGCTCCACAACTATTTCCTCACTACTAAATTACTGCCAGCTGTTGTAATCATAAATCATACACAACTTTTACCCATTACGCTACAGCGAGGGTTCAGTGTATACAGGAAACTCACAGAAACATAAGAAATACTGGGTAATACCTATCAAACATAGTAACATTTGGTGGTTTTTGGTTTAACACACTGGTGGGGGGAGGTGAGTTGAGTGGTGGCCCTATCAGAGTGATCACAGTGGCCCTATCAGAGTGATCACAGTGGCCCTATCAGAGTGATCACAGTGGCCCTATCAGAGTGATCACAGTGGCCCTATCAGAGTGATCACAGTGGCCCTATCAGAGTGATCACAGTGCAAGCAATTACACACAATTAATCAATTCCAATTATGGCATGATTTCAAAACCAGAATCAAAATACAACACTTTACACATTTTAATACAGAATTTTGCTTGTAATCAATAGCAATTAGAAAAATACATTTCGACCCAGCCATGCTTGGCATTTTAATCCTCGTAGTAGATCTATATTGCTATAAACTGGTGTCGACTATTACCGTAATTTACTGATCCTACATTAATTAATCATGTGATTAATGGTCCATACTGCCACTGAACTGGCCTGACTTCACTCTCCGAATACCTCAACAATGAAGTTATATAATACACTGTATGTGCAAATCATGCCATATTTGGCATGATTGTATACATGTATTGTACCATATTATTTAATAGCCTGTCAATTAGGCTTCATGACATAACATTTAATGGACAAATATTATAATTTAAACTTAGCTATAACAATTTTAAGATTTATTTACTAATATTGATGTTTAATCTAATAATTACATAGAAAATGCACTACACTGATGCTCAGATCAGGGTACTTAAGACCAAAGGTAAAATAATTAGCCCACCCTTTCACACCCTGCTGTGTTCGTGGGTAGAGAGATAAGGGACTAGATCGAGTTGGGGAAGTTACCAGGTGGGGAGCACTGAGCCAAGTGGCTGGGACAGTTCTGGGGCACTCCCAAGTCCCACAACTTGAACTTCCCCTCAATGGGTTGAGGAAAATTCTAGAAGTTTCTGCACAGGAAGTCAAAGTCTAGTGCAATGGCCTTGGAGTGGTGCCATGGTGGAAGTAGACACCCCCCACTGTCAGAGTCTCACTTGAAGTAAGTGTGGAGGCTGGGCACTTTGTGCTTATATAAATAAATTTAATAATTAATCATTTCAACTGGTAAAATACATAATATAAGTACACTAAATAGTGCACATTTGATGGTCCATTGAAAATCACAATATACCATGTGACATGGTTCAGGGCAGGATAACATTTTTGCCAGTCATATTTGTGAGTGGACACTGGACATAATTATGGATCCTGTTAATTGATATACCGGTACATACATGCGAGTCACCTAAAAGTAAAATAAGGTACAAACACCCATTTTCAAGGCACAACTGACATCTGATTTTTTGAAGACCTGTTTTTTCCAGTGATATTTCTACCTGTCCACGAGGGGTTTTACCCATCCAAATGATGGGTGGACGGGTCTCTGCATAAAGCTATAACAGAGTTATCATCAGGAAATAAAGCTTTTACTACTAGTACACTACTAGTACTACTACATCTTTTTAAAATATTACTAAAAAAGTACACTTCTAATTTTTTTATTTGGTTACTTCCTATACATAAGCTGGGATTACATTGTCAAAGGGGCACTGAATTTGTCTACTTCAAGCATTGGACACATTCAGACTGTGACGCGGGACTTCTCTGCTAGTTACATCTACCACTGTCTAGACAGCCCCAGTTGTGGGCCCGTATATCAGTCACACTTGCCAACTATGACAGTTAGTACTCCGTACGCATTTATTCCCAGCACCATTCGATACATTTACTGTACCATTGCAAATCACACTCACTAATGTTCAACTGTTTAGTGTATGGATAGACTATGCGTTTGGTTAACTAAAAACACAAGTTGACATTTGCTACATTCATTTCTTGGGTCACCCAGAATTTCAACAGACATGTCCCCCATGAGGTGTATCCAACTACACATCACCATCCTTCTGTGAAGTCCGCCCTGGAGGTAGCTGTACTTGGCACAGTTGGGGCTATTTTATAGCAAACATGACCGATGTAATTAATCCAGATTTTAGCACTGCTAAAACATCAGTATGATTACAAATGAGTGAAATGACTGGGAACCAAGTAAGTGTACTGAAAAACTAATCACAAGCTTGACTGACATATTATTTACAGTAGTGAAATAAAAAAATTGATATCTATACTCTACATAACAAGTTTACATGATATCAAAATATGGTCTCGCTACACATACACCGAGTCATGCAAACAAACAAACTACTTTGACCCCTGGCTATCTGCTAACACTGCAGCCCTGCCCAGGGTATGCCCACAGTTAGGTTACACTGTACTCTGCCTTTCTGACTAGAAAGAATCAGCATGATTACTAATTTAGTAATACTAAACCTCTATATGTCAATTACACACGGAAAAGACGACAACTAACAGTGTACTCCTTAGTAACCTGTAGTGTGTGTGTGACGAATTGACAGGGTGTGTGCATGTGAACATGCACGCATCAGACTGTAACCGTTTGTGAACTGTCTAACTACTTCACCCAAAACTAGTTAGTATATTTACTCAATCTCTAGGGCAATAGTTCACAGAAAGAGAACATAATTAATAGTGTAACTTCTACGGCTCCGTGTGTGTGCGTGTGTGTGTGTGTGAGTGCATTCTTTGAATGTGTGTGTGGTGTGTGCATTGGTACCTGTGTGTACACTGTACACATGTGAGCCTGCATCAGTCAGACAGACTGTCAGTGTCACTGTGTGTGTGATTTGCATTACTACTTCGAGTAAAACAACTACACTTCCAGGTGGTTACAAACATTGTGCAGCTGCTTGGGAACACAAACAGCAAAGATGGCAATAAACATCTGGGTTTGGGAAGAAGGCAGACTGTTCAGCCCCTGCTGCTGGTTCCAGCTGGAGACTGGGAGACTCAGAGGAGTGGGAGTAAGAGGGAGAAGTACCCGGGTAGGCTGTTGTGCTACACAAATGCAGTAACTGCACACATGTATGCAGTTTCTAGTCAATGTATCCACATCAAAGGTAAATGTGATAAATGCTGGACCAGTTTGTACTGAAATAGTTCTGATGTTCTGAATAAAACATTTGAAGTACAAAAAGATTTCAGGCCACAACGTAAACAAAATTCAATTACGCTGTGAGAACGAAGCATAGCTAGCGTTTTTGTCCCTAAAACCAATAGATAGCACTCTTAAACCTTTTATCCATGACACGGTTTTGGCAGCCAGTACTATATACAGTCATAAATATACATGCACATATTATAAATTATAATTATAAAATATAATTATTATAAATGTACATATTAATTTTCATAGTACGCATTTCATCTTCTAAATATATAAAATGATGTCATATACATAATGATGCCACAGTCACTTACTGAAGTCACAGTCACTCAATAAAGTATATATAACCACACTGGGATGGCAAATTGCCGACACAATAAATCAACACAATCCCACAGCGTCATTCTAGTCAGCCCGGCAGAAGGTTTGATCCTTGTTTATTTTGAAGACACAAAATACAATGTGCAAATTTAATTATAAACAAGAAAACAACCTTTTAAAATGTGGCTACTAGGTATATCATGTTCATTATTCTTGGCTGGCTACAAATAAAACAATTTTAAAATGCACCATGGTTATAGGTTGTGTTCACTAGTCTGTAGCCCCTGTACTTAGTACATACACAAATTTCAGTGTAGCATTCTTTATGCTGAATGTTGACATTTCCTTAAATGTCAAATGTCAAGGGAGTCGGGACCATGACATGTTAGACATTGTTACTGCTAGCTTTATACCAACTGCTCCTTGACAAATGATGATGCGAACTGTAAGTGTGCTGCATGCATGAGTCAAACCCAGAGTCATTCTGTTAATGCACTGTTACAAACTACAACCAACCAGGCATATAATAAACAAGCAGGAACATGTTAATGGTCTGAACATTCATTTGTATAATACTGTATGTTCTAATAGAGACAAATGAACTCAGATCAGTGTTTGACATTACATTTTTATCATCTTAATACAATTTCAACCTGCCCTTATAGCAAGAGATGTGAGAAACATAACCATCAGATTGACAGGGATCTTAAAAGTATGACACCCCACAGGTGTGCCTCTGGAATCACCAATACTGGTCACACCCATGGGCATATCTTAATTTCCCCCAGTGAATGCCCCAGCTGTTAGTGCTGGCAACTTGCCAACACTAAGGCAGGGTAAAATGGCTGTAACTGAGGGGATATGGTCCAGTGACCTCACCATTGACTGGCAAGCATCCTGTTCACCTGACTGTGTAGTAACTGGACAGGTCATGCACCAGGGCACAGTGACATCATCAGTCAATTACGAAGCAGTACCAGTAGGTTAAGCAGCCAACACATGTAAGACTACCTCATGGTTTCAAGCCACGACATCAAGGAAGTACATTATTGCTATATGTAAATATGCGAATTATTTAAAACTTAAATCTGTTTTGGTATGTACTGTGTAATAAAAAAATTCCTGTTTTCTAACACAAATAGTGAGTAGTGAATTAGTGACCCTGCTTCAAAGATGGCTAACATTCATCAAGAGTTCTGATAAAAACAGTTAAAATAAAGTAAACACTTGACGATAACAAATATGTATATTTGAAAGTTATTATTTGCTTATTGCTATATACAGTGTATGATGATTGGGGAAATGTTACAAGTAATAGTCAGACGCACTTCTGCTTTACCTTTAAAACATGATACATTGTCTATAATTATATGTTTACCAATTCTGTTGTTGTAATTGTTGAAATAAACACATTATTAAAAAAGGTAAATTACAATAAGTCATTTATTGATAAGGCCATAAAATAAAGTTGTTATTGTATAACTGTGTGGTATATGCAGCAATGCAGGCATGTTTTTATGCATGTATCAGGCCAGTCACTAGCAACTACAGTGGTGAGGACTTTATAATATACAACAAATTGGCATTAAAATTAATTACTATTTAAAACCACTGGCATCAGTAATGAATTAATGATGTTGGTAATTATTTGCGTGCAATTAATAAATACCTATTCTGGTATATCAGTGGAATGCAAAGTTGTGGTTGGAAAAGCTGTTTTCAAGTAATACGTTGTTATGATTAACGATTAACAAATGTCATGCTGTTGAATGTTCATATATTACTAGCATTAGAATAAATGTTCATGAAAATGCTGACAAATAATAAACAAAAATATATGTCATTTTAAATGTTCACATTTTAAATGCATTTCAATAAAACAAAAATCAAATCTGGACTGCTTCATATTATTGGAAAATCGTCCATATAAATACCACTTACTTGTAAACACTGAACCTTAAATAACCTGACCAATGTTACATGTTACAAGTCCAAGAGTATGTTATAATCTCCAAGGGTATATAAACTATCCATTAGTATGGCTTGCGTAGCTTTACTTAAGAGACCTAGCCACCTGTCATTTGGACGGATAAAACCTGTTTTAGACATGTAGAAATATTACTGGATGGGTGGTTGATGGGTATAAAAAAGGAGCAAGAAAGGTGATTTAGGGTCAAATACGCTTTGAAAATGGGTGTTACCTTTTATAGATTATTTCTCATCTCATTTGTATGTGTGTGAGTTACCATACATGTGTGTACCACAATGTTGTGATCCTGAATAAAGGCCTGATGGCAAATGGCAGTGTGGCCTATTGTTTCAGACTGTGTGTATAAAATTGCTTATACTATAAAGGGAGGAATCTCACTGTATGTATGCATAAATTTTCCTTACTTTTTGAGTTTTACCATTTGAACAAGACAACTGTGTGACATATATATATGGCAATCAAACAGCCAACCAGATATGATGCAGGATTCAGCATTTGCAATGTCCAAATGACAATAAAAAAATTATAACATATCAACTGGTAGAAAAATTGTACCCCGCGGTAGCCAAGAATAATTTATTATCTTTTTAAATGTAATAAAAAATTATTAATTATTATCTGCATTAAAACGAAACAATCCAGGAATTTTTTATTTTGTGATGTTCAAATGGCAACAACTGAAGATAAAAGCAAAAATTGCCAATTCAAATATTCACACTCTAACCATAGTTTCAAGAACTGAAAGACGACACCCGTCAACAGTTTGTTCATGGGAACTGTGACAGGTCTGCTCACTTCCCCGGCATACAGCTGCAGGCCACTGTTGTCTATGCTCCACTAACACAAGTCTCAATCATTGTCTCTGTTGCTCACTGAGTGTGCTACAATGTTCACAGAGGATTTGTTCAGTTTGCATCATTATGGATGTTTATTAATGTCAGTGCAATTAGGCCTAGTACACCAAATATCTTTGAAATATCGAATATAAATATCAAATTGAATATGAATATTCAGTGGCTTCAAATTTGATTCGAATACTGAACGGTGTCGAAATGTCTTGCCGGGGCGTGGCTTGTCAGCATCATGGCCATACTCTTCAATCTATTTTTGTTTACTTTCTGACCTAACCATGAAAACGACTTCTTACAGCCACCAAACCTATTCTCACATATCTTATGTACATATACACACACTAGGTTACAAAATAAAAACATTTACATTCATGTAAAGAATAAAATTAAGAAAACAAACTTGTGCAAAACTCAACATGATCTACGGTGGCTACACGGAGCTTGGCGCTTACCGTAATATTGGTAATTTATCACAGCTGTCACTAAATAAATGATTTTCTCAAATTCTGGTTTATGCTAACCCTACAGCAACTATAACCCTAACTAGGCCTAAGCAAACTTTAACTAATCCTAAACTTACCCTAACCTTAACCTGCCAACAGAAGACCCTTCGGTACAATTCCGATATTACGGTAAGCTACGCATAGCTGCCACCGACGGTGATGATACAGCATTGCCGGCGAGTTTTATGCAAGTTTGTTTTGTGATGTTTATTTGTTAAGTAATGCTAGTGATTTTATTTTGTAACCTAGTGTGAGTATTAGCAAGGAATAGTTTGGCGGTTGTAGTCTTTTTCATAGTTAAGCCAGAAAGTAGAGATCGCCCGGGCAGAGGACATGAAGGAAAATATTCGAGCGATATTCATTTATATAGCTGTGAATTTTCGAATACGTATCAAATATTCATCTCATCCTTAATGACCAAAAAAGGCCGATTTTTACTAGGCTCTGTGTCAGAAATTTACATAAGAAATTACATATTGGCAAAATGCCTGACAGTAGCCATGGATAGAGTAGAGTTATCAGGGCTCGACATTGGCACTGGCCCGATGCGTGTTTTAAAGCTGTTGGGCCAGTTCGAGCCACTGGTTTTTAAATTCTACTGGCCCGGTGGGCCAGTGGTTTAAATCCCCTACTGACCGCCGTTGACGTTTCCGTAACCCGCCTTCAAATAAACATGGAACTACCTTAATAACATTAGTCTATTTTTTAACGTTTGTTTTGTTACATTTTATCTATAACTTATTACATAACTGTGTCTAAAATGTTGTTGTGCGTACATGACATCCATGCACTGTGGAAGTCATATTTTGTAAACGCCCGCATGACTGGCGAATGGCGGGAATCACTCATTATTCACCCAATCAGCGATCGTGTTACACCTTGCCGTTGGCTATGGGTGGTAGGCGATGTCGTTGTTGTCTGCGTGAATGATAAAGCGCTAGTGCACATTGCGTAATGGAAAGACATCTACGCAATTTGCTATATACAGTCAAACGTTTGACAGTGTTGTAAAAGACCATTCCTGCGGTGGATTTTTAAATACAATCTTGAAAGAAAGAGGGTAAGTGTTTTGGACAGCGTTCATAATTGTTTTGTGATATGGATATAATGTATACATGTAACTGAGTACAGTAGAACCTGTCTTGTAGGGACACCTGTCCGTCCAAGCAAAAGTGTCCCTACATTGCAGGTGTCCCCTCGTCAGAGGGACAGGAATTTGAGAAAAAATTCCCGAACATACAATCTTTATCTACATCTACATTACAACATACATAAATCACATTTATGCCCACAGTTATACTACCCATAAAAATGTGTAATAATATCACATTTAATATTACAGTAGAACCCCTCATTTTAAGACTGTTTGGGATTAATTCATAGTAATTAATGTCCATATAGCATGTATGCTTTTGATAACAAAACTAAGTATTAAAATACAAATTAGAAAATGAGACGACACATTAACAAGATGTTTCAGTATAAGTTTAATTTTGAATAATTTTACAATATAATAAACTATTATTATCTGATTGTTATTTCAAATTAATTTTGGTCTGAGGGGCTAAAAGGTGCTGCCACCTCTCGGCGTCTGGGTAATCATGCCGCGGTCGCCATTTTGTTTATCATTTCAGCGGTGCAAAACGATCATTTACTTTCTGATCTAACCATGAAAAGGACTTCTTACAGCCGTCAAACTTCCTGTCTCATAACTTATATTCACATACACACGCTAGGTTACAAAATAAAATCATTTAAATTCCTGTAAAGAATACAATTCACCAATCAAAATCGTGGTAACTTAACATCACCAGCAACGCGCAGACCATAGATTACCGTGGCGTAACGTCAATATTTTATCGCTGCATCACTACATAAATGAGCTTCAGAAATTCTGGTTTTATCCTAACTATCATGAAACTTAGCATAAATTCAGTAGGCCTATATTACGTTTGCTGATGCTAGAGATAACTAGAAACTTGGAGAACAATTAAATAAGTGTGGATAGATCAATTGTGAGAGCGACTGTAAATTTAAATGGGTCACCCAACTGTGTGTCGAGATCCCGCGAGCTTTTTCCGTTCCCAGCATCCATTGTGCTGAACAGGAAATGGTTGCCACCATCTTTAAAATATTATTGAAATTTTTTTTTCTTCAAAATAAAGTTAACTGTCCGCCCTAGCAGAAAAATCAATGTCCGCGTCCCCCAGGTGGCCGCTCATCTCAGGGACATTTTCGTTGAAAAGTGATCCGGACATCGGAAAACTGTCCATACATAGCAGGTGGTCACTCGTTGCGGGGGCCGCTGAAGACAGGTTCTACTGTACATGCACTGCTAAATTACATTGATTTTATGTTTGATAATAATAATTTATTAATGTTGTATTCAAACTTCAAAAAGAGGAACTATCTTTGAAAAATATTTTGTTTGAATGTACATTGTTATATAAGTTATTATTATTATTATGCAAGAAATCCCACTTCTGATGCCACAAACCAAGTGCTGCAGTTGACTCAGTTTCTACTTTCGCCAGTTTTGGCATACTAAACGGTGATTCATGCTAAACTGACATTTACTAAAACAAAAGTAGTGGAAAGTGGCCCCCACAAGAGAGTGACTCGTCGGCCGTTACAATTTCTGATACGTAGAAGAGTATAGTCGATATATGGTAAATAATTCTAATTAACTATCTCTGTTTTTAAAATGCATAGCAAGTTGGCTGATGTTGCAATAAAGGAATGAAAGTAGAAAGAGGCATCTGGACCTCAATGCTTCAACAAAAATACTACCACTCTGCCAACAAAATATTTAGCAAGTTATATGTACAGAACAATTTATTAAGACATTTTGGGCTACCAGATATGGATGTGGGCAAGTGCTGGTTCGATACCAGGTTTTGTTCGATATCGATCGATACCTGAATTTTGTTCGATACTCGATACTCACGTTGTAATTAAGTCTAATTTTCACATAGAAAACAGTTCCCAGTAGAAGCACAGTATGCAACAGAAGTAGTGCTGGTTCGATATCAGAATTCTTCGATACCAATCGATATATTACTGGTTTGATACCAGAATTCTTCGATACCGATCGATATATTACTGGTTCGATACCAGAATTCTTCGATATCAATCGATACCAGATTTTTAGTCGATACTCGAAATTTACCTTATAAGTGTAATTCAGTACAGTTAGAGATCTCCAAAGAAACACTACTATCCACTTAGACTAATGCCACAGAAACACAAAAAAATTCACTTGTAGGGAAATATGTGACAATTTTATAGTCATGCAAACAATGATTAATATGCAATTTTCAATTTATGTAAGTACACAAACAACAGTTTCAATATAATTGATTACTGTTGTAAAACTAAAAGGTAACTGTAATATAATATTAAAACAATAAAGACAACTGCAATAAAATACCTAGTGACACATAAATTAATTAATTACACTGAATTATTTTAAATTAATAACAGTACTTCACCCCAGCTGTTTGTAAATACACTTTAATATAGCAGCTTAATTTCAAGTCAATGTGTCTCCTAAAATGACCATCAACAAATACAGCTGAAACAAATGAAACATACAAATAATATGTTATTATAATATAAAAACATCTATCACTTATAATAGTGTCACTGCCAGCACAGCAGAACCCTCAATTATAACTTTATTATTATTAATTCTATCATAAAGATAATTATGATTTAGCATCAAAACTGTATAGATGATTACAATAAAATAACACTAATTAATAATTGAAAAAAATATTAATTAAAATTACAATTGTACTTCCGAGTTCACACCAATTTTTTTTAAATATAAAACTTAAATTACCACGTTATCAAGTACACATAACAAGTCCCATTATGTTTTTGCAACTGTTTTCAAGAACAGGTCAGTTTCTTCCTCTACCTCTGCCAATGGTGAACCTGTTTGGCCAGTGCCAGTGTCACAGTGGCAGTAGATGCAGTAAGCGAATCATCATCGTTAATCAGTCACGTCGTATATGTCACTTCTTGACGCTGTGGCCGCAGTTACTTAGTAGATTCGGCAATCGATGGCGATTCGCTTCGACTGTAACTTGATGTCCACTGCTTGCTCATTGTCGAATATTTCGAAAGAACACGTTCTTGAGTCTATGGCAATGCGACGTTGTCCACAACATCGACATGCCGTACGATGAAAGTTGCTCATCACGTTTTGATAGCTTCTTGATTGGTGACATGTTTCGTCAAATTCGATGTATTTCCCCCGCTATCTTTGAGATGTTTCTAGCATAGCAGACAGTCTTTGTTGGAAAGTGCCAAATTAGCGATGAACGTTCGACATGTTGTCGTTCGTCTTGGTTGTGGGCGTCGTGTACGGCAAATGGTGGCGCCACCAAACAACAAAACAGCACCACCAAACAGAACCCGGATAAACAAAGCCTCCGCATCGCGCTCGAATAATTATTTATATTAACAATATTATTATTAAACTAGTTTCATAAATAATAGTGCGTGCAATAAACCCTCTATAAAAATGCTATAGGATGTGTGTTTTTGTACGCGTAACCGTAAATAAAGTAGGGAGAAAGATGACATGGTAGTGCCACCAAGCGAGAGCGTCACGTACGATCCTTGGTTTGGATAACGAGGCTAAGCGAAGTCTGACCTAGGCTAAGATCGCACACAGAAAACAGTTATTATACAGACTAACTCTACAATAAAGTTTTAGAAAACAATTCACATTTTATGTTATATTATTTTTAAATAACCACGCGTTAGTCAATTTAGGCTGCAAAGCGCTGTAGTGATAGCTCCCATAAACAACGTCGTCATCAACCACGATGTTGCGTCTTCGCATCGACATCGTAGAATGGACTTGATGTCAAGTATCGAAGGTATCGAACAGTGGGTGTTCGATACCAAAAATATCGAAGGATCGCAATACCACTAAATATCGGTATCGAACTTTCACAAGTATAGCGATACTTTGATATATCGAATATCAAACCAGCACTAGTGTGGGCTACCAGAAATGTCATGCTGGTAGCCCTGATGGCTACCTAGGTTTTGGAGTTATTTCTACCCCTGTGTAATGTTTCCTCCTTAACCATGGCATTTGCATCTTGGGTTCTAAACTGCCAATGGTTCATCTTTGATCCTTCAGAGGCAAGTAATTCACCATGGGTGTGGGGAAAAATACTAAAATTTATGTTGTGGTAATTGCAAGCCAGCAAGGTACTTGTACTTCAAGAATCCGTGTTCTGTGCACGTGATTATAATACCTATAACACTTCTAACCCAGTTCTAATAGCAGGATACATTTTGTTATTTTCATATTCAATATCAACTATAAAGTCACGAATTAGGTATATACTATATAGCACTATCCGGACTCCGGAGGATGTGCACTATAGGCTGGTACTCGGCTCAGGACGGAGGATGGTATTTTCAATTTTGGCTAGTAGTTCTTTAACTGAAACTCAGTGAAAGATTTAAGTTAATTTACTGTTTTGGAAAAGCCTGTTTTTGGTGGCAGGGATCCTCGTCTCCCCATACACTGGGCAATGAAAGTTGACCACCTTAAGCTTAGACCTCGTGTAAATAAGACTGTGTCTGTGTTTGTTTCTGTCACTCAAAGACCGACAGAGAGAGTGTGGTTTGTGCAGGTTTTTAGAATCTTACAGAAACTTACCAAACTTGGCCGAAAGCTCCAGATCCTACGGGGCTCAGATTCTGATACCGTTTCGGCACCTCCCACATCGTTTTGTTAAGTTCCAGGCGATAAAAGCCGGAACGGATCTGCTTTGAGTGCGACATGAAACTGGTTATATTCAACACCGTAAACACTATTTCCTACTTCCAACAGTTACTTTTTACAGATTTCCCTTGCTTCCAGGTCCGGTTTACATCCGGGTAATTTGGTTCCATATAGAAGTTGTAACGAGACTGTTTTGAATTGACCGCTAATCAAAATCTGCTGCATGGTATTAAAATGTTTACGAGTCCACTTGAGACAAGGAGTTCCACCAGATTCAGACACAACACTGCATAACACTGGATACATAATTTACATAACTCATGTAATACGTCTGGGAGAAAACTTAAAAACGAAGCTATAATGACCAATAAAATATGTATAGAATTACCGCAGGGTATACAAGAAAACCACAATAAGTCTTCGCAAAATATTACTTTAATATCTACCAGATTGCATTGGGATATAAATAATGTGGTGACATTGAATGTCATAATTTAATCACGACTACAACAAATATTTATAAATATGGAAATATATCTGTATCAAAAACACCTGTACATGTGGATTTGGTTTACTATCTTTTTAAATAAAGGACTTTATTGCCAAAATAGAGGCTTATTGGAACAAATGATAATAAAAGCAACCTTTGCAAGTTTTATAGCATAGCTAATATTTTATGACGTATTAAGTCTTTCGCTTCTAAAAAAATGGGAACCCTGTAAAAATTGCTTATTGTGTTCCAACTTTAGCTGCATCTTCTTGTGCAATTTCGTCATGATTTACCATCGCCAAAAAGAAAGAACACGATCATAATTATATTCTTGTAATATACAAACTATTGGATGATGATGATAACGATGATGACGACGACGACGACGACGACGACAACAATGATGATTATGAGGGTGACTATGATCATTGTGATTAACCAGATCATCGTTATCATGACCATCATAATCATCATCATATGACCACCACCACCACCACCACCACCACCACCACCACCACCACCACCACCACCACCACCACCACCACCACCTTCAAGTATAGTTGTTGTGTGAAAAACAAATGGAATTATGTGTGTCTCTGTGTCTATCTCTGTCTGTCTTTGTCTCTGTCTCTGTCTCTGTCTCTGTCTCTGTCTCTGTCTCTGTCTCTGTCTCTGTCTCTGTCTCTGTCTCTGTCTCTGTCTCTGTCTCTGTCTCTGTCTCTGTCTCTGTCTCTGTCTCTGTCTCTGTCTCTGTCTCTGTCGTTCTCTGTCGTTCTCTGTCGTTCTCTGTCGTTCTCTGTCGTTCTCTGTCGTTCTCTGTCGTTCTCTGTCGTTCTCTGTCGTTCTCTGTCGTTCTCTGTCGTTCTCTGTCGTTCTCTGTCGTTCTCTTCGTCTCTGTCTTCTCGTCTCTCTCTTCGCTTCTCTTCTTCTCTGTCGTTCTCTTCTTCCTTCTTCCTCTCCTTCTCTTCCTTCCTCTCCTCCCTCCCTCCCTCCTCCCTCCCTCCCTCCCTCCCTCCCTCCCTCCTCCTCCCTCCCTCCCTCCTCCTCCCTCCCTCCCTCCCTCCTCCTCCCTCCCTCCCTCCCTCCTCCTCTCCCTCCCTCCCTCTCCTCCTCCCTCCCTCCCTCCCTCTCCTCCCTCCCTCCTCTTCCCTCCTCTCCCTCCCTCCTCCTCCTCCTCTCTCTCTCTCTCCTCCCTCTCTCTCTCGTCCGCTCGTCCTCGTCTCGTCGTCGGTCGGTCGGTCGGTCGGTCGTCGGTCGTCGTCGGTCGGTCGGTCGTCGGTCGGTCGGTCCGGTCGGTCGGTCGGTCGGTCGGTCGCGTCCGTCGGTCGGTCGGTCGGTCGGTCGGTCGGTCGGTCGGTCGGTCGGTCGGTCGGTCGGTCGGTCGGTCGGTCGGTCGGTCGGTCGGTCGGTCGGTCGGTCGGTCGGTCGGTCGGTCGGTCGGTCGGTCGGTCGGTCGGTCGGTCGGTCGGTCGGTCGGTCGGTCGGTCGGTCGGTCGGTCGGTCGGTCGGTCGGTCGGTCGGTCGGTCGGTCGGTCGGTCGGTCGGTCGGTCGGTCGGTCGGTCGGTCGGTCGGTCGGGTCGGTCGGTCGGTCGGTCGGTCGGTCGGTCGGTCGGTCGGTCGGTCGGTCGGTCGGTCGGTCGGTCGGTCGGTCGGTCGGTCGGTCGGTCGGTCGGTCGGTCGGTCGGTCGGTCGGTCGGTCGGTCGGTCGGTCGGTCGGTCGGTCGGTCGGTCGGTCGGTCGGTCGGTCGGTCGGTCGGTCGGTCGGTCGGTCGGTCGGTCGGTACTGGTGCTGTCATCTATTGGATTGTCTTGTAGTCTCGATTATCAAGGTAACATCAAATGGCGCCACCGTGTGGCGATCTGGCAACTGCTGGATAATTACATTTTCTGTCGTCACACTTTATAAATATATAGCGCAGTTCATTGAATACTTAAACATACACAGTGCTAGATGGATTCCCGGCAGAAACATTGAACGCATATAACACACTGATAGTCTAAACCGGTGCTCTAACAGTCTATAGTTGAGAACATTTGTGATGAAGAGGGGGCATTGTGGGGGAGTGGAAAGAAGGATAGCTGGCCAAAATATCAATAAAATGTTATAATCGAATTATGCTTCTCTGTGTACCAGGGAAGGTTTTAAATAATATTTAATATTTTTCCCAAAGCAGAAAGGCCAAGTCAAAACTATAAGAGCATCAGGTAGGCTTCCGAAAGGAACGTTCACGCAATGACCAGTTAGCAGCTTTATGCATAATTATAGAGCAGTATGTACAACTGAAATACCAAGTATATATTAAGTTCATGGTCTCCGAAAAAGTTTTTGACAGCGTATAAAAGGAGCAGCCTCAGAGGAAGTGAAGCATTTCACTTAATAAAAGGAAAGCGAGGGCAGTTTTCCTCATCGAACTCAACAAGACGTGGAAACACACATAAAGTTCACTATCAATTAGATATGTATTCATAATTCAATTATGTTGGCGGTAATAACGTACGTTTCAGAGACATCGCGTGTTACATGATCCACGCTACAGTGCACAGAGGATCCAAAGCTTTGTATATACATGTACATATGTGTATGTAGAGAAGTCTAAGAATATCGCGGCCAGAAAAGATAAAACATTGAACCTGCCCAAAATAAAGGCCGCCATTTCAGTTGCCAATACAAATTATTGAATATATCCCGTGATCCAAAACGTTGACCGGAGCAGAGCCGCTTCTTTTTAATTATCCTCGCGCGCTATGTGTCGCTGCTGCTGATTACGTCAGTACCAGTCTTCACTGCCGCTGGCTTATCCCTGTGCAAAACTCATCTTTTACCCTGAGCCAATGAAATCGCTCACGAGGAGTGTGGTCGACCGCCGGTCACGTGTTAAATATTTTGGGTGATTTAAGCCACGCGCTGCTCGTGTTACATGCAATGTTCAAGATGCGAATGGGTCATTATATTGGAATTCCCACCAGTCGTGTATCCGTTTTCAAATTGGGTCGGGTATTTATGCTGCTCATGGCTGACGCAGT
Source organism: Ridgeia piscesae (assembly GCA_025642075.2). NCBI lineage: Eukaryota > Metazoa > Annelida > Polychaeta > Sabellida > Siboglinidae > Ridgeia > Ridgeia piscesae. The sequence goes on from JAODUO010000587.1 coordinate 150,994, forward strand.
AGCAACTGGCAAAGTCAGTCGCTATAATGTTATTGTTCGACTTCCCTCACTTCCACGGTTTTGAGGATACGATCAGCCAGGGGTACTGTGGCGCAGCTTAATGACCTCTGGCTTTGCGATTATGTTTTGAATGAGATCCGGCGTTGTGCAGTGGCGTCGCGTGGTGGGCTGGCTGTGCGTCATGAGTAACGGAAGTGACGTAAAGTTCTGTCGCCCCGCGCCATTTCTTCTCATACGTACAGTGCAAATGAAATCGTTTTGGATTAACCCGGAATACAACTGCACGGTACAGAGTGCAGCAAAGTAAAACATCCAATGTACTTAGAACGACCTATGGCTATGCGACCAGTGACTATGTAAGTACTAACTTTGAGTTTGCGTAGACATGTTATTAAAGTTTTAGTGAGCTACGTTACAATACGCGTGCGCATTTAGGGTCCATCACACGCACTAACTTGTGAATTTTACAGGCTAATATAAACAGGTTTATTTACATGCACATGCCATATGTCATTGACGTGTAGAATTTTTTATCTCGAAAATTGTAATAACTAACGGTACTGTCCCTTAAACAGACTTAATTAATATGTCGTTGACAAACCACAGTGCTGCCATCTAGTATCACGATGAGGAATTGTGTTTCATGCATATCTCCTTACCAAACTTGGCACATTTGTGCCATTAACCGTTTCGATAGACCAAATGCATATAGAGAGCATAACTTTAGCCAGTTGACGGACACTGTTAGAAGCCACTCAGGTAGCCACACAGTAGGATCTGCCGCCAGGTTCCGCGTGTCCTCTTGTTCGATTTGTTCGTAGGATCGAACTCTAAACCATAACCCACATACCATCAGTCCAGTTCATAGATATTGGTCCAGCTTTGGTAGTCGCTATTAATAATAACAGCATCTACGTCGAGCTGCAAATGTATTTCCATAATTTATTCGGATGTTCTTTGTGTAGTTGTTCTATTTTGACTTTTTGATCTCGCCGAGTCCGACGTTTGAGCAATATATGTTCGTCTTGTTGTGTCTCAACATTTACACTGAGTTTTCAAAATGGCCTCCATGGTTGGTTTGGGATTTGACGTGGACAAAATGAGATTTAAGCAAAACGGCCCTCACTGATACTCTTCGTCTTCTACACAGTGATATATACCTATAGCGATCACTGTACACGACGAAGAGGCATACCCCACAGTAGGCCCACGTTACCTCTTTTTGCCGGTGATACTTGCCAAGCTCTCTCCGTCCGCTCACGAGGGTCAGCTAAAGTCGCATAAGCGAGACTAAGGAACGACCCGCCATTAAGTATTGACAAAATGTGTTGTGCCGGAGTCCGCAAATTCAGAAGCCGTAAACCAGTCACACACGTACGCATTAGTGACGGCGTTATTTGTAATTTCAGTCAGTTAAGGAAATTGAATATGTCATACTAGGAACAAGTCAGTACCACAGAAGTAGTCAACAATTTGATTGCTATGCAAACGACTGGAAGTGACAAGG
>JAODUO010000587.1:157500-195000 GCA_025642075.2 Ridgeia piscesae
AGGGTATTTGATGTGCTATAATTATGTACATCTGTCTTACGGCCCCGACGTGTAGTTATGGCGTATACTTTTTAACGCGTTTAATTGTTTTCAACGAATTTGCTTGCATAAGTTAAGATTAGGCCCTATACAATTTTACACATATAATGATAGGCCAATTTTACACACATAATGATAGGCTACATGTGCTGGTGGATGCGATTTTTGCTACTCCTGCAGCAGCCGCTATTTCGTTGGCGTCACGACCACGCATGCCTGGGTGAGCACCGCACGTTCACGCAAGCGGCTCATGTGGAAATTATTGTTTTCCTGACATGGCGCAAATACACACTGATGGTTTGATCGTACATGATAAACATGCTGCATGGTGGTTAAATACATTGAAATGTATTCAAATACAAATACAATTTCAAATACTTTTAAATGCAAATACACATTTAAATACAAATACATTCCTAAATATTTTTAATAAGTTTATAGGCGTAATTAGTGTTTTGTTCATACAACGAAAGGTAGGCAACTGCTATGGAGTCTTGTAACTACATCACAGTGAATACTGACTCAGAAACCTCTTTCAACAGAGGTAAAGGCCATAATATGTTGTTTGTTAAGTTAAGCCAGGAGATCCATAATAATATGCCTATGTTGCCTTCAGAAGAGACAATGTTAATGACTGCTAGGATCTTGTGAGAAATTATGACAGCACGACATGAAAGACAAAAAGGAGTCCAGAATAGCCTGGTGCCAGCTTGAAGCCTGACTAAGAACAAAGGGGATATTGACCTGTGGTCACTCTCAGGTGCTAATACTTCTGGCTCTGAATAAACACACTTTTTGGTCACTGCCATGGCCATGGGGGATGACTACTGTCAAATGTCTTCTTCAGTAATTAGCATAGTTAGGTGAGACACATTAAAGTTGTAATCAACGAGTATTGTGAAGGTTGAAAACAATTGGTTTGGTGAAAGGCGATTTGCAGCGAAGATTGACAGGCATTGTGATTGTGAAACAGAAATGTTGATACTGACAATGTATTTCAAAAAAAAGTATTTGAAAATATTTGAAAATGTCAAATACTATAGGAAAGTATTTAAATACAAGTACTATTAATTACTAAACATCAAATACAATTACAAATACTTTAAAAAGTATTTTAAAACCTTCAAATACAAACGCAAATCTATTTGACCCCATGTCTGCTGCCGAGTGTTGACAGAACACCAATGCTTCGTAAACGTTTAGCTTATAATGCAAGATTATTTGTATGTACCATTCAGCGCAGCATCGTCCACATTTGGCAGATGCAACAGACAATCAGACAGGAAATCACTGCGCGTGTCTACATGGATCTTGGTTTTCGCCTGGAGTTGTTGAAAATTGAATAGTCTGCCGTCTGCAGGGACTACAGTATAAAGATTCGCATGCTAGGGTCAGTTTCTTGATCGATGTCAATGAGAAAACAGTGCTGAATAAAAGTGGCGCCACCTCGCAACCTAGCTTGACCTGAGTGCTCACCCGGACCGAGTGACGCAGCTTGCAGCCTTCAACGAAACGCGCAGGCATGCCATCGTCGAATTGCAGAACAATGGCAATGAACTATTATACAGACGGCCACATTTTGTCATTGTCTTCCCTGGGCTTGCTGTATTATAGGGCATCTGTCAGATCAATACATCTAGTTCTGTTGTTGGCATTGTGTGCGCAGCAGGCAAACGATAGTTGCACGTCCGGTCTTGAAGAGGCACTGACTACCTGGCTGCAAGTCCTGATCAAAGTGCTTCACTGGGCGGTTCAGAAAGATTCTAACGAAACATTTTCAATCGAAAAAGGAAAGGAATACCACAGGCATGTCTATGATAAAAGCATCATTACAGAAAAAATCACCCGCGGCGTAGTGGATATAGTGGCATACAAATACCAGGTTCCCATGAACGTTAACACCAGGTGTCAAATCCCTCAGACATATACAGCAGATAACATTATTACTTAAACAAGTAGTGGTACATTTATATAAAGCCGTACTAATTGAGTAGATTATAATTTAACGCGTGACAACACGCTGTGTATGTATCTACAATAGTCATGCTAATCAATTATTGACACTGATGAATAATTAATGAAGGTAAAGGACAAATACACGCAAGGACAAATAGGTTCAAGTGTGTCATAGCAATTTGCAGTAGACAACGTTATGTCCTACAGTTTTCAACGAGTGTCCTTTATACGGGTTGCAAATGTAAAATGGCAGTGACGTACGGTGTTCTTGTATTCATAACACAAGTAGAACAGCTACAGCTGAAAACTTCAATTAGGTGGACGACCCTGCGTTTCTGCCCGACGTGTCATCGGAAGACGGGACAGAGGGGACTGTTAAAAATATGCGACTACGTTCACAATTTCGGGACTACATTCACATTGTTTTGTGATCCTGGCATCGGAAGACGGGGATGGGATGAGATACTGTTGACAATTGTTCGAAATTTTCGCGTTCACTTTAACAACTTCAGAACGTCTTTGGGGGTACTTTTCTTTAGCGCAGGCCGACTTCGAAAGATCTAGGGTGAGCAGTTCACCGACCCCCCCCAAACCCACCCACGCCGTCACGTCACCACTGTCAGTGCCTGTTCCGGTCGTACCTGTTGGAGGGCGATGCTGTAACCGACGGCCCGGGACGTGAGGTTGTCGACGGTCGCCGTCGCCACGAGCGGCTCCCCCGGCACGAGCGTCTGCACGTTCAGCATCAGCTTGACGCGGACTCGGTCGTCTCCTGTCAGCCACGACTTGCACACCTGCTCCTCCGCCCGCTCGACGGGGTCGCGGAGGCTGCTCGGCAGGCGGCCGGTGTCGACGGTCGCCCACACCCGGAAGCGTCGTGCGTTCGTGTATATGTCACTTCCGGTTTGCGCGTGCACAACGCCCTGCGCGCAGTACGCGAGCTTGCCGTCGGCGCACTTGAGTGACGAAGGCAGGTCAACCGGAAGCCGGTACTCGAAGTCGTAGCGGTAGTACCGTTGGCCGTCCAGTTCTGTCGAGAGAGAGCGTTAATTCATCAGAGTTTGACTTCGGGTTAGGTGAAACGTTTGGGATTTATACGTTAGCAGCATGTTCCAGTGTTAGTGCGTGTGTGTATGAATGTGTGTATGTATGCGCGCCAATATGTGTTTGACTGTGTGTGCGTGCATGTTTGAGTACTTATGTGCGTGCTTGTGCGCCCGCGTGTGTTTCAGCGTATGTGCGTGCATAATGAAGTCATCAGTTCGTAAATCGAATGACGAATGTCCATGATTAAACGCCTTAGCTTAGTCACTTGCCGTCGTCGTTAAAGAGCACTAAGTGAACAGTAGTCGAAAGGTCGTTCATAATGCAGCTTGATGACACCGAGGTGAATTTCTCCAAGACAATCAGAGTTATTTCCAAATAAATATAGCTATGTTAGCTGTTATCTTACCCATCTGTCTTTTTTCGACCACATATACAACCTCCTCGTAAAAGAGGCTGTAGTTGCCCCACGTGGTCTGATCTTCTCTCCACTTCGTGACGTAACGTCCGCTGAATATCACTGACACTCCTGTGAAGCAGAAACACATGCTTAACCGACCGGGCTTCTGCCAAATGAACTGACAGACCGACTGAATGAACGATCGAAAAAAACGAATAAATTAACAAACAAACTATAAACATATAAAAAGTCATTCATAAAATATATTGTAATTGTTTTAGATTTGTTGTAACAAGGTGTGTGTGTGTGTGTGTGTGTGTGTGTGTGTGTGTGTGTGTGTGTGTGTGTGTGTGTGTGTGTGTTTGTGTGTGTGTGTGTGTGTGTGTGTGTGTGTGTGTTTGTTTATTTGTTTGTTTGTTTGTTTGTTTGTCCTACAAACTAGGCCAGTGACTAGTTACAATACAAATAGGCTGCAACAATTTGAAGACGCGTCGTATTCCCAAGCCCACGATTATGGGAACGACTCATTTGAATTGCATTTATCCCATGTCGTAAAGGTGGCGTTTCCTAAACAAATAATGTTTTTCACATGCAAATATGCAAAGCCGGGCAACGCAACTAGTGTGACATAACTGAGGATATATAACCAAAATGTGATCTCTCAGCCGTCACCAACCTGATATGTGAATGTTCCGTACGGGGCGTATGACCATGTGCCCCGCCACCACTTGGCCGGCCTGGTAGAGAGGCTTCCGACAGCCTAGGAGACACAGGTAGCATCCCGTCTCGTCGTGTCCGAGAGTCTCGTCGTCGAAGTGCAGCGTCAAATCGAAAGTCCGCATGACGTTCCAATTCGGCTTCCGGTCTGACTCGTGCATTTCCGGTGAGGTCAGGGGCGCCATGGCTATCCAGAAATTACTGATAGCCAATATCGGCGGCGAAAGAGTCAAAACATTTATGCAGGTATGATCGTCCTGCTACATATTAATCCCATCCTGCACGGACGGGCGACGTCACTTCCGCAGTCGGTTTTCAGAATGGCATTGATCATCAGCCTGTGGACTAAGATGGCCGCCGTGCTTACTCTCGGTTGGCCGGCGGACAGCTGCAAAGAGAACGATATTCACTAGCAAGCAATTGTGGTAGGTAATATTCCCAATTGAATTGCTTTATCGGCGAGACGTTTACACAACAAATTGGGCGTACGTGAATACGAGTCGGCGAAGGTTGAGTCGATCGATCGTACCTTGGAGTGGGGCGTCTGAATGGAACAGGAAATTGATTGTCTTCACCGCCAGGCAGCAACTGTTGTGTAACTCCTTCGTGGCGGTTGACACAAGTGAATGAGCGCAGAAGAAATAGTGCGATCACATTCACCGTTTAACTTTGTCTTGCATCTATATATTGGGATATCTGACAGTATGAGTATTAACTATTCCTGCTTAGCAGATAGCAGCGCGGCTCTTCTTCGAACGCTGACCTTCGATGCTTGTTACCGATCGTTTTACATTTATGATGCGATAGTTATAGCTATTTCCAGCATTCTGCAGAGTTCTATTAATTGATTGGTATATGTATATGCATAATTGTGGTTACAACATCGTGATCTTATGCGGTCTCCCTGAACTTGTCAGTCTTTTTCAGAACATTTACGCCACGCCAACCATTCAAGGCCGACACTGAGGGTGGTCACTGCCAGGGTCACTGCCAGGCGTTCTCAGTGGTTCTATTACGTCCCAAGTTGAGACGGGACCAACATTAACGTGATTTTCCTATTCACAAGGCATACACAATCCCCAATGTTGAGAGCCATGTCTTAACATCAAATATGCCATGGATGCCATAACCTATTTCATTGGAAACAAACAGCGGAAACAAAAGCATAATTAAAATATATCAGTATGTAAACATGTTTATAGCAAGAAATAGCTACGAGGTGGCAATTGTGGCATATTTTCAGCGAGGTGGCTTAGAAAAAACAGCGAGGTTACCCACCTCGCACACCATGTAGCTGGGGAAACACTGTTGTAGTTATAATCAGCTCAGTAGTACTGGGTTGTCTAGAATATTGTCGAGCTTGGGTGGAATGTTGAAATTGGCTTAACATGTTTAATTTGATTGCAACTCTAGATTATTTGCTTCCATACACAACGAGATGAATGTGTAGTACGTATATGGACGGCACAAAGACTTCATCGCCATTTGGGGATTGCGGTTTTCAGTATCTGTGTGCGTGATAATATAGCATTACTCAAGAACAAAGGAAATTGGCCACGTTTTTTATTCGCCATGGATTTAACATCGCGCCTGATCGCCAGCACATCTATGGCGTGAAGTGCATAATTCATGTTCAAGCAAATTACGCTATTTTCAATACGATTGAAATTCACGTTCTCCTGGCCACAAGAGATGCGATTTGCTGTGCCTTGGAGACGATACCGATAGTCGACTTGGCCCAAGCACGTACGAGCATCATCAATAATAAAACGTCGCCTCATGCATACGTATATTTAATAGGCACCCTGGGTTGTAGGAAGGAATACGTTTGCTGAACTAATAAGTCAATATCAGTATTCATTTACGTCTCATGACAAACTGGTTTTTCCGGTTTTCGAAAAAAACTGTTTTGTCCCGGTTTTATATCTTCTTATCTTGATGTTATTTAATGATGTTAGTCACGAGTGATTGTTGAACATCGCAATCCACGATCAAACTGGCGCATTGGCAGGACTTGGCTGTGCGTATTGTAAAATGGTAATGGTAAATTCATATAGTGAATTACCCAACCCCCGGGACTGGTCAAGGCGCTTTTTGTACACAATTTACATGGCGTTTTGTGAACAGTAGGCATGTACCGCGGTGGTGATTTGCTCAACAAGAGACCGTGGATGGATGACATTAGCATTGTACTGTATATATGGGACCTTGTCAGAGTTATAGACCGTGAATGGAATCTTATCAGCTTTATGCAGTTTGTTTGCATGATACCGGTGGTATATGTATATCAACATTACCATGGGTGTCATCTGGTCAGACCTCGTGTCAGCATTACACAGTAAGGCCATACTGTCACCACAACGTCGGTGTCACATTGTCAGCATTGCATTAAATTGTGGGTGCCATCGTCTGCTTAATACGCATTGCAGGTCAACAAAGTGATAAACCAAGAACATTTCCCGTTTTAATAATAGTGAGGTTATTTAACGTTTACGTGCTCCTCTGATATCATGTTTGTTTAATGTATCTACGTCAGACAAGTCGACCTCGGCGTTCTTTCAGAGCCGTGTTCACGTAGTCGTTGACCCGGGGGTCAGTACTGCAGGTCAGTATCATCTCGGGGGACGAATACTCTTGGTGAAATCTGGTAGAAATAGAGGTGAATATTGGATGGTTATGAAACTAGTGATAGGGGTATTATTTACTTAAGAAATCAATGAACTGAATTACATGAAGTAATATTAGCGGAGGCTCAACAAAGTGTATTTAACTTATTCAATCTCACAGAGAAGATGAACGTATGGTACAAATTTATTCATACTCTTCACCCATTGTGTAACTGCTAGCAGGGTCGATATGTTTAAAAACAAATGTCTTAGAAAAGGTGGTTGTTGGATAGCCATAAAATCGTTGAACTCTCGATAAAACAATTGATGTAAACTCAACATGCAATCTTGGGTTCATGGTGTGGACTGGAATAAACTTATGCTATTTTAATTGTTGTATTGTTATGAAGCTGTCGCTCTGTGTTTGTTAAATAATTCGATTTGTTTTCTCGAATTCATCAATATTGAAGCTTCTTTGTTTGACAAAAATGGTTTTACGGTGGTGAATCCTACGCCTATGCAGTCCGGATTCTGCCCTCGTAAGTAGGGCATGTTTAGCAGCAGCAAGACATGTATGCGCGTGCGCGATGCAAGGAACGTACTGTGGAGTGAATCGTTTTGTTTGTTAATAAAACTTCAAACCCACAATACAGTAAGACACCACCGCCAAAATTAACGTCACTTCATCCGCATGTCATGACCTCGGAAGTAAGCGATTATATATTCTAAATGGCGCCAGTTATATCCACGAGACGCAATTACAGTCATCGCGTCGACAGAGGCTGGTCGTCGGCACATGCCCAATTATGCCGTAACATCCCAAGCAGATGTCCGCCTTCCAAGTGACGATAATTGCATTGACGATACATGGCTGGCAACGGAAAGCCATTATTGGAGAACAAGCACATTTGGGAGAAAGTGAGGAAACGTTGACACATTGCCTCACTGCTCCATGACTAACTCCCTCCATTGTTTACCACGATAATGGGCTTACCAGTATATCAACGAACATCTCTTCTTCAGAGTCTGCATCATGCTTGCGCGCGCGTACACATGTATGCACATGAGCTGCAAACGTACCTCGATGAAAACATGCTGGGGCCTACATTTCTAAAATTGTTTTAGTTGAATTCCAGGACATAAGCCAACCACCAGAAGTGAATTGTCCAACTTACGCCAGTAATTCATGACATCATTTCCTACGCATCGTACATTTCCCTATGTTCTCGATAGCAAATTTACTAATTTTGAACAGTAATGTTGAACTATCGATCGACAGGACAAGTGTTCGATTGTTTTGATATCTTAATTCAACGTCAATTCTTCAAGAGTTCAGCTGGAACACTGAGTAAATCACGACAACGGCAACAGCCTTTGGATTTTGGTGATGAACAGGTTTCGTTCAGTCATTTCTGCATGGCTAAATATCTATTCCTCCCCAAATAGCAAATAGGACGCGAAATATCTACTCCTCCTCCAAATAGGACGCGTTATGATCGATTGAGCGTATGCAACTAATACAATTAAGTAGCATCCGTGCTAACATGTGGTCACCATTTTGAAAGAAACATAGCCCTGATGCGGCAATATAGCTGCGCTAGGGCCAAATAAACGCCTGGGGGCATTTTATTCAAACATTGGGGGAGTGGCAACATGTGTGATTTGTTTCATTCCATCTAGGTCGAACTGTCGAACGGTTAGAATGCAAAATGCGAAGATCCTACACACCAATAATGATAAACACAGGTGGAAAACAGATTCACGTGGGCGCACACACACACCACACACACCACACACACACACACACGCACGCACGCACGCACGCACACACACACACACACACACACACACAAACACGCACGCACGCACGCACGCACGCACGCACGCACACACACACACACACACACACACACACACACACACCACACGCACGCACGCACGCACGCACGCACACGCGTCAACGACAGCGCAAGCAACAATTTCCCTCTATCCGATGGCGTCCTAAAATTCACGCTGAAATAATAAAATGGCGGCGCTTATTTCCTGACACGTCATTCGATCTGATGACCTCACCAATTATCGCCTCGTCCTTGGGGATGGTGGTCTCGTTAGTAAAGATCGCCACGAGATCTGTTGGAGTGCATGTCGTGTTTACTTGTGTGGCCGCGATAATTGATGATATTTCGCCCGGAGAGTATGACGCAGCGCGTTATTTGTAGCAGAAGGCCTGCTTAAAAGCACACCACTCTGAACGGCGTTCCCAGCGGTATTTTCCGCTTACTTGTCTGGCTAAATCGTGTTACTTCCGATAGCATGCGGTGAAATGTTAATGCCATTGCAGTGTTTTTGTCAATATCTTATGGACCTGCTGCCACCTGGTGTTCTCAGAACAGTCGTGTCATTTTGCTTGCGGCTTCACCTTGCCATACCAATCCGTCAACATCAGATCAGCTGTAAGCTACAAATACCGATTTTCAACATTTTGAAGTTGGTTGGTCTATTGGAAGAAGAAGAAGAATGCTTCCTCGTGTTTATATACTGGGAATGCATAATAACTGTTGAATAATCATTCATTCATTCATTCATTCATTCATTCATTCATTCATTCATTCATTCATTCATTCATTCATTCATTCATTCATTCATTCATTCATTCATTCATTCATTCATTCATTCATTCATTCATTCATTCATTCATTCATTCATTCATTCATTCATTCATTCATTCATTCATTCATTCATTCATTCATTCATTCATTCATCCATCCATCCATCCATCCATCCATCCATCCATCCATCCATCCATCCATTCATTCATTCATTGTTACTGATTAACTGATAGGGATAGCTTTGCCATCAGAATAACACAAAAGAAAAATGTTGACAGTAATGTTGTATTTCACATTTTGAGATAAAGGTTTATATAATATGTTTTACGAACACGGAAGAACCAGCCAAAGCAGATCACTGTTAACACGAATGTAAGACATGAGACTGGAACCCAGAAAGTTCATGGTGTATGGGGTCAAGTACTTATACTTGACTAGTAACTATAAATGCATTGCTTTAGTAATTGTACTTGGTCAACTGTACTTGCTAATATACTGTATCAAGGACATTCCAAATACACAAAGTATGAGAAGTTTAGATAAAGAAGTAGTACTATCTACTTTTGTTGTATATGATGTATATTATATATATATATATATATATATATATATATATATATATATTATATATATATATATATGTTAAAACATAATATGTTAATATTCCCTATCGTATGTTGTAATCTTCTTATCTGTAGAGACGTCACTTCTAAAAACAAATCCCAATCTGATTCCTGTGCGAATACGATTCGTTTATTCCGCATACGAGTGAAACACTCATCCACCTGTACACTTGGAACTATGTACTTCTGCTAATTTCCACTGGGCACTAGACCCCACTGGTGTGTATTCATTGTTTTTCCCGCATATCGCATCCGCATACTGTTTTCATACATATAAAAACATATATTGACAAATTCTAAATAAAGCAAGGCGCTGCAAAACAGTAGTGCAGTTAACCGATGAACGTGATTTCACCAAAACAATGACCAACAACTCCCCGTAATCTGTACCCAGCGCCAAGACACGAACACGATATGGCTCTGTTCATTGCCCGTTATATAGTGCTGTAGCCAACGTTGACGTGTTGACATCTCACTCCATCAGACCTGCCAGTGTCGATTAACCGACGACGTCTCACGCTAATAGTAGCAGTGCTGGAGCATTCGACGGCGTGTTCACGTCGCCAGATGTCGATACCTCGACTCAGCGGACCTGCCTTGTGGCCCTGGGAGACGACAGGGAGACGACCAAGACGAGACAGTTGGACAGTGCGGGGCGGCTGCCTGATGGAGCCGTTCTCGCGAGACGTCCAAACAGCGCGGTCGACCCCATGCCAGCAATACCAGTATCCTCCATTAAATATACTCTTATTTGTCATGGAATAAAATATATTATGTTGAATATGTATTACAGGATGTTTGCAGATGTTTGACATAATAAGCTGTACTATAAATGAATATAGAATGTCCGCAAATTATGAATTAAAAGTGCCAATATAGCTATACATTCTATGTATATCGATAGTACTTGAACTGGACTAATAATGTAATAGATTTATGTAAAATGGTACAGAATAATATCATTATATAGAAGTTTATTGTTACGTCTATTGATTTAGAATTCTACATGTCTTTCATAGAATTCTATAGATCTCTATTGATTTCATATGTCGATGTATTTTTGTTAAGGGAATACAATCGTTTCTATCAACAACCTTTGTGACGTGTTTATGAAATTGTATTTACTCTAATTTGACTGTTGTCGTTTTATGAATATGCATGCAGCGTACATATAATTTTGAATTCGAAACATTCACATTGAACAGGTACCGGTTATATTTTTATCAATATTTCTTTAAACCACATACGAATGGTCAGTATGCCACAAACAATTAATTTGTATTTGGAATTACTTAAAATAAACGTGACTAGAAGGTGAAACTTCCGTAGATATTCTGTGACTGTGGATTGTATTTGAAATGTGCACTTTGAGAGCATGTTATCTGAATAGACAGATTCGTGTTTTATGATTGTTTTTATTGTTTTTTTAATGACATTAATTGTATTTTATTTGTTCAACATAATGTAGTGAATTGCGTATTGTATCTAAAGCTGTGTACATGTGGAGGTAGAGGTGTTTGTTTTTCTAACGAGTATTGAAAATCATACTGTAAATATGACATGGTGAACATCTTGAACGAAAGCTGCTGCTACTGTGTGGCAGTATTACGGTGCCGTGAGTCACGACTATGCTGTGTCGCTTGGAGATGTATTTAGGGCCATCTAGCTGTAGCAATGAACACCGTTTGACGCCTGCTTTGGCCCTAACAGCGCAGTGGTCGATGAGCTGGATGTCATAATTACCATAAATTCGTTTATCGGGCTACGGAGGAATGTCGACTATGTGGTTGATTACTTTGATGACGACCTAATCGTGCCACTATAGCGAGGTTTAGAAAAGTCGATTGACGTTATTGGTTCGAAATTCGGAATACCAACTCTTATCACATATATACGGAGGCTGACATTTTGAGTATATTTCCGAAAGACCTTAAATTTATTTAATTGTAACTATAATTTCACTCATTATTTCCATCTTTAGGCAATCATTGTTGTCGTTCACAAGTAAATCACCTAAGCATTTCCAATTGTTAATGAGAAACGAACTGTCATAGAACGCAGCCGTTACACCGGCTATCCAACCATCCATCTCATCTATCTCCTGGGCTCTGTTAAGTTTTTTTCTTCTATACATTGTGTGCCTGTCTTCCCGTGCGTTCTGTCTGCCTACCCCGCCAACAACGACGACGACACCATTAAATATATCCCCTTTATCAGCTACCACAAAGCTCAATAAAATAAGCAAATATTATATAAACTCATTAATTGTTATCTATTTTTTTTCCAGTGTCGACGGTAATCAGATTATATAACTTTGATTTCACGCGGAAGAAATGCCTGTTCTCTTATATGGTAATGTTATGACTGTCTGTTATATGTAATTAAACATTTTTATTTACGAATATGACAAATACATCCCCAATATGGACCTCAGAATAATGTTTATTCGCAATAGTTTACACCTAAACACGTTTGAATTGAATTAAGCATCCAGTTGATACTCCCAATATCCCAGTTTGTAATCACTGTATTACTTCCTCCCATTATTGTAATTAAACAATGAAGACATCCCGTAGGACAGAGAAGCAACGGGTAGAAAAACCGACGTAATGTCCTCACCTGCGTCGTTGTTTGCCGAATGCCTTTCTCCTGACACGCAGAAGAGCCGTATCACACTAACACCGTCATCAACCTAAGTGATCCGTCGTATCGTGGCTGTAGGCCGAGTCTTCTCTTAACGTAAACACCATCGCTGCTGCAGCAATGGCATCTTCGAGGGCTTCCTTCGCCGGAAACCAACCAACCGTCATCCGCACGCTAGCCGCCCAGGCCCATGCTCGTACGTTGCTCAAATTGTGTATATTATAACTCCATAACAATGAATCATACGTTAGAACGAGCGAGCGCGCCACAATGCGGCGTCAACTCTATTATTAGTTGACAGGCGGTCTATTCTCACTGGGCTGCGTTCGTTAGTGTTTTTGTCATCGCTTCGCGTCTTGCCATCAATTATTGAACGCTTCAATCGAGTCCGCGCGATAGCCGCACGCCGGGCTTCGGAGTAGCGCCCGGGGCGTGTGTGTCGACAGTAGTTGGTTACTCGAGCGGGAAAACGAGCGTTAATGCTCGCACGCCGACCGCGACTGATCGACGGACGCAGGTGTGCGCTAACATGCGCACGCGGTCAAGTTTAAAAATATCTGCGTCTTGAGTTTGTTCTTGTGCATGCGGGTTTTATGCACGGACGCGCATGCGTTAGTTTGCAGTGTGTGTGTGTGTGTGTGTGTGTGTGTGTGTGTGTGTGTGTGTGGTGCGTGCGTGCGTGCGTGCGTGCGTGCGTGAGTGCGTGCGTGTGCGTGCGTGCGTGCGTGCGTGCGTGCGTGCGTGCGTGCGTGCGTGCGTGCGTGCGTGCATGCGTGCGTGTGTGTGGATTGGGTTCGTGTGACATGCGTGCGTGGATTCGCAAGCCTCATTAACCTAAGTGGACATAGTGCATGTTTGTGTGCTTGCTGACTTGTGTGTGCATGTACGCGTGACGAAAACGCGTGATCCGATAGATACAAGTACTTCCAGCGAGTGCATAACTACACATCCGTCGCCATTTTAAATCTACCTTATATTTGTTTTAAATACCAGTATAAACAGGTTGAAGGTTTGTTCAATTGTGAAAGAATTATTGCAATTTGAATGTTTTCTCATCGACCTGATATTCGAGTGCTGCCAGTCGCAAATGAGATGAATGGAATAAAGTGGTTTTATGCATTCCTGGCAATAATTATCATCTCTGGAGTGAGAAGATGATTCTTGTGCGCTGGGTGTGTCTGCTCTAGCAAATCATAATTACAGTACACAAATAACACAACGATAACAGGATACACGGCATCGCTACCATGTTGCAATTGGAAATAAATTAATACGTACATTAAGTGTATTGTTGCGTGCTCTACATTCGTGTCTCGCCCAATTCTGGGGCACCGCGGAAGTGTTTCGTTGCATCTCAACTAGACGTCTAAGCGATATTTTTCCAATGCCCCGTTCACACTACAAACGGGTTTCGAACCAGATTAGTTAATGTGCATTAGTTAATCCGGCTGAGATACGATATTGCGTTCACACGGCAACAGCTTGAACCAGAGTAGTTCTTGTTACATCTACCAAACTAGCTATGAATTAATTACGTCACAATTAGTGTGACTTAGCGCTAATCCCCTTTGCTTTCACACTGAATTTACTTTCACACCGCATTAAGACCAGGACTTTGAATGTAAAGTAAAACGTTAGCATGCCTTAATTTCTTCTTTAATTTTTGTGTTTAAAAAGTAAACCACTCTGAATGCGTTCTCTCCCTCCAACCACACCCGAAAGTGCAGAGGAACGTTCATCAATGGACGTCGACACTCAACGAAAGTTGACACTCGGCGTACAGCTTCACGCTCAGGAGAAAACGCTTCGACTCATCATCGTGGTTTACGGTCCGGAGTCAGTTTTACCTGACGTCCTGGCGATGCATACTATAGAAATGATCCCTAAAAGTATGATCTTAGTAAGTGTAGGGTTATCGTAGACAGATGTACGGAAACATCTTTGGTGAAATACAGGTGCGTGATCTTTATCGTAAAGATTATTAAATTAAGATTTATATATGTTTATAATATTTTCAAGTAGTTATTTTTGTGTTGTATTTCGACGCATATACGCGTGAAGGATTGTACAGAAATGTTTTAATGTATATAATTAAGTGCAAGTAAGTGATTTTGGTGACAGCCATGAACTTGGGTATTAATCTAACTAGTGATGCCATCTGACGGCAACAAGTAGTAAAATATATGTTATCAGCTTACCCTTGCTGTTGAGTGAAGATAAGGTGCTGCCACCTAACGGTGTCTGAATAATCGAGACAAACACGTACAAATCCCACTTCGCAAACCGTGAAGCGAATCTTTCTTCAAGCAACTTATGATAATTATATGGTAGGCGTCAAACCATGTTTATCAGCATGTGAGCTAGGCACCAATTTATAGGATGTATATAATTTTGGAAGCCCAAACGAAATCAATATGGCGCCGAATGGTGGAAAAAGAGCGAGATGCTTTAATTTGGATGGCTGACATTCTGAGAAAAAACAATTGCTGCCGGCAAAACGGAATGGAGGGATCTATGCGATCTGGCATTAACGGGATCCGAAAGGTGTAAGTATGTAACTATGGTTTTTAAAAGATGTCTTATAATTTGTAAGTAAAGCACTCTGAATGCGTTCTCTACGTCCAACCACACCCGAAAATGGACGAAAATGGAGGAACGTTCATCAATGGACGCCGATCGACACTCGACGAGATTTGACACCCGCCACCCAGATTCACGCTCAGGAGAAAACGCTTCCACTCATCAACTAGGTTTACGGATTCAGTTTAATCTGACGTCCTGGCGATATTTTTATGTCAAAGTTTGTTCGCATTAAAGATGCACATTATAAAATAATACGAATAAAATTATAAACTGATAATAATATTACATATACCATTATTTCGTACATCCACTTATACCAGTGTGTATTATATATATATATATATATATATATATATATATATATATATATATATATATATATATATATATATATATATATATATATAAATATAAATGTCGCAACGCACGTGCTTGCGACATTTTAAAGGCCCCTTGGGATTCGATATTTGCCGGGGAGCCAGCCAACTTTGCGTATATATATATATATATATATATATATATATATATATATATATATATATATATATATATATATATGTATATATATATAATATATACGCATATATAATTGGATTCGATATTTGCGGGGCCAGCCAACTTATGCTATATATATATATATATATATATATATATATATATATATATATATATATATATATATATATATATATATATATATATACGCAAAGTTGGTGGCCCGGCAAATATCGAATCCCAAGGGGCCTTTAAAATGTCGCAAGCACGTGCGTTGGCATTAAATCCCGTGTGATCATGGTGACACCCCTGCACGTATCACCAACACAGAAAGCACTTGCTCGATTATGCAAAAGTTGCAGATAGACATGTGTCAGAAGCATTGTCATACGTGTGACATCCGACGGAAGCGCTAGACGGCGACAATAGTACGTGTTATTCCAGCGTCTCGCGTGCAAGTGCCGATACACGATGTCAAACGCAGCGATGTTAGCGTGGTAAGTTCAACATTCTACTATGTCTGGTTATCACAAAATATGCGTCATGCCGACGGTGAATCACAGATACGTTGCAGTAGTTCCAAACACGACTTGGTGAACCTGAAAGTTCAGTGGCCCACCCCGATAAACCACTGGTAAATTTGTGGGTAGTAAGTACTGTGTAAAGTAGTAATAAAATGTAAACGGATGTTGGGTAAAATTAATATTGTTGGTATCGTAAGCAGCCCGACTTACAGGTTTATTTAAACACCATCTACTTGGTAAGGATATGTTTTTATATTTTTTATATATATTAAAAAGTAAACCACTCTGAATGCGTTCTCTCCCTCCAACCACACGCGAAAGTGCAGAGGAACGTTCATCAATGGACATCGACACTCAACGAAAGTTGACACTCGCCGTCCAGCTTCACGCTCAGAAGAAAACGCTTCGACTCATCATCGTGGTTTACGGTCCGGAGTCAGTTTTACCTGACGTCCTGGCGATGCATACTGTAGAAATGATCCCTAAAAGTATGATCTTATCTAGTACATGTCTTACCCGACTTGATGTAGTGAAGCTACTCTGGTGAAATGCGAGTGCATGATTCATAATAAAGATCATCAGTGTTACTCATAAGTTCATATAGAATATTTTGAAGATTTACATGCCGTTGGATTTGTTAGTTTATTTACGTATCAAGATTAGGTACATCTGTAACTACAGAACCATTGTTTAATTCGGTTTACCCCTTATTCAGAGCGTACTTGGGATTGTTAAATTGTAATCTCTCAGCGTTGTGTGGCGCCACTTGTCAACGCACACTCTAGTGTTAATTTACTGGGTAGTGCATAAGAAATGCCCGCCACCTGCCAGATAACAAGACAAATAACAACAAGAGTTCATGTGATTGTGATGTGTGAGTTGTCACGCAGATATTCCACCGCATGTCATAAGAGGTCACCCAATATAGAAAAATAATGGTGCCAGGTCCACATTTTTAATGTCCTAGGGGATAACAATGGTATGACCTACTGTCTTACGTCTTTCATAAGACACACAACACTATACATCTGAACTCAAAGTTAGTGGTGCTTTATTTGATCACTTTATCAAAGAAGTGCAAACTAGGGAGGAAATAGGTATGTATGTATTTATGTATGTATATATGTATTTACATGTGTATGCATGTATATATATATATGTATATATATATATATATATATATATATATATATATGTGTGTGTGTGTGTGTGTGTGTGTTATAATATACGCGAAGTTGGCTGGCCCCCCGGCAAATATCGAATCCCAAGGGGCCTTTAAAATGTCGCAAGCATGTGCGTTGGCATTAAATCCCGTGTGATCATGGTGACACCCCTGCACGTATCACCAACACAGAAAGCACTTGCACGATTATGCAATAGTTGCAGATAGATATGTGTCAGAAGCATTGTCATACGTGTGACATCCGACGGAAGCGCTAGACTACGACAATAGTACGTGTTATTCTAGCGTCTCGCGTGCAAGTGCCGATACACGATGTCAAACGCAGCGATGTTAGTGTGGTAAGTTCAACATTCTACTATGTCTGGTTATCACAAAATATGCGTCATGCCGACGGTGAATCACAGATACGTTGCAGTGGTTCCAAACACGACTTGGTGAACCTGAAAGTTCAGTGGCCCACCCCGATAAACCACTGGTAAATTTGTGGGTAGTAAGTACTGTGTAAAGTAGTAATAAAATGTAAACGGATGTTGGGCTAAAATTAATATTGTTGGTATCGTAAACTGTTCGATTTACAGGTTTATTTAAACACCATCCACTTGGTAAGGATATGTTTTTATATTTTTATATATATATTAAAAAGTAAACCACTCTGAATGCGTTCTCTCCCTCCAACCACACCCGAAAGTGCAGAGGAACGTTCATCAATGGACGTCGACACTCAACAAGAGTTGACACTCGCCGTCCAGCTTCACGCTCAGGAGAAAACGCTTCGACTCATCATCGTGGTTTACGGTCCGGAGTCAGTTTTACCTGACGTCCTGGCGATGCATACTATAGAAATGATCCCTAAAAGTATGATCTTATCTAGTACATGTCTTACCCGACTTGATGTAGTGAAGCTACTCTGGTGAAATGCGAGTGCATGATTCATAATAAAGATCATCAGTGTTACTCATAAGTTCATATGGAATATTTTGAAGATTTACATGCGGTTGGATTTTTTAGTTTATTTACATATCAAGATTAGGTACATCTGTAACTACAGAACCATTGTTTAATTCGGTTTACCCCTTATTCAGAGCGTACTTGGGATTGTTAAATTGTAATCTCTCCGCGTTGTGTGGCGCCACTTGTCAACGCACACTCTAGTGTTAATTTACTGGGTAGTGCATAAGAAATGCCCGCCACCTGCCGGATAACAAGATAAATAACAACAAGAGTTCATGTGATTGTGATGTGTGAGTTGTCACGCAGATGTTCCACCGCATGTCATAAGAGGTCACCCAATATAGAACAATGATGGTGGCCAGGTCCACATTTTTAATGTCCTAGGGGATAACAATGGTATGACCTACTGTCTTACGTCTTTCATAAGACACACAACACTATACATTTAAAATCAACTTTATTTGATCACTTTATCAAGGAAGTGCAAAAGAGGGAGGAAATAGGTATGTATTTATATATGTATATATGTATGTATGTATGTATGTATGTATGTATGTATGTATGTATGTATGTATGTATGTATGTATGTATATGTATGTATGTATGTATGTATGTATGTATGTATGTATGTATGTATGTATGTATGTATGATTATTGTATGTATGTATGATGTGTGATGTATGTATGTATGTATGTATGTATGTATGTATGTATGTATGTATAGATATATGTAGTATGTATGTATGGCATGCATGCATGCATGCATGCAATGCATGCATATGTAGAATGTATGATGTATGTATGTATGTATGTATGCATATATGTGCATGTATGTATGCATGTTTTCAGGTATGCATGTACGCAAGTTTGCATATATGCATATGTATGTTTATATGTATGTATGTAGGTGTGTGTGTGCGTGCTTGTGTGCATATATGCATACCTGAATACATGCATACGTGCATACGTGCATACGTGCATGCATACATGCATACATATACATACATATACATACATATACATACATATACATACATATACATACATATACATACATATACATACATATACATACATATACATACATATACATACATATACATACATAGACATACATAGACATACATAGACATACATATACATACATCTTTCGGAATAGACACTAAAGCCGGTGGTCCCTTCTATCTGGTGTCTATGCCAGGGGAAGTAAAAGATCCCACACAGGGGTAAATGTGTAACCTGTAGTGGACTCACTAATTCTAGAGAAGAACAACTCCTGCGTTAGCCCAAGTTTGGGCTGTTTGGAGGTAACCACCGGAGACCTGAGACCTGAGACCTGAGAAGAGACGCATCCACTTACTGGTGAAAATACAATCATGGGTTTCTATTGAATCTGAATAGGGTACGTCGTAAGAAACCAGTATTGGTTATTGTGTACGACAGGGGGTGTGCGCATTTATTGGTGGTAACGTAAGCAGCCCGACTTATAGGTTTATTTAAACACCATCCACTTGGTAAGGATATGTTTTAATATTTTTTTATATATTAAAAAGTAAACCACTCTGAATGCGTTCTCTCCCTCCAACCACACCCGAAAGTGCAGAGGAACGTTCATCAATGGCCATCGACACTCAACGAAAGTTGACACTCGGCGTCCAGCTTCACGCTCAGGAGAAAACGCTTCGACTCATCATCGTGGTTTACGGTCCGGAGTCAGTTTTACCTGACGTCCTGGCGATGCATACTATAGAAATGATCCCTAAAAGTATGATCTTATCTAGTATACGTCTTACCCGACTTGATGTAGTGAAGCTACTCTGGTGAAATGCGAGTGCATGATTCATAATAAAGATCATCAGTGTTACTCATAAGTTCATATAGAATATTTTGAAGATTTACATGCCGTTGGATTTGTTAGTTTATTTACATATCAAGATTAGGTACATCTGTAACTACAGAACCATTGTTTAATTCGGTTCCCCCTTATTCAGAGCGTACTCGGGGATGTTAAATTGTAATCTCTCCGCGTTGTGTGGCGCCACTTGTCAACGCACGCTGCGAACACTCGGTGAAGAAAGACTAAGTGTTAATTTACTGGGTAGTGCATAAGAAATGCCCGCCACCTGCCGGATAACAAGACAAATAACAACAAGACTTCATGTGATTGTGATGTGTGAGTTGTCACGCAGGTGTTCCACCGCATGTCATAAGAGGTCACCCAATATAGAAAATAATGGTGCCAGGTCCACATTTTTAATGTCCTAGGGGATAACAATGGTATGACCTACTGTCTTACGTCTTTCATAAGACACACAACACTATACATTTAAAATCAACTTTATTTGATCACTTTATCAAGGAAGTGCAAAAGAGGGAGGAAATAGGTATGTATTTATATATGTATATATGTATGTATGTATGTATGTATGTATGTATGTATGTATGTATGTATGTATGTATGTATGTATGTATGTATGTATGTATGTATGTATGTATGTATGTATGTATGTATGTATGTATGTATGTATGTATGTATGTATGTATGTATGTATGTATGTATGTATGTATGTATGTATGTATGTATGTATGTATGCATGCATGCATGCATGCATGCATGCATGCATGCATGCATGTATGAATGTATGTATGTATGTATGTATGTATGTATGCATATATGTGCATGTATGTATGCATGTTTTCAGGTATGCATGTACGCAAGTTTGCATATATGCATATGTATGTTTATATGTATGTATGTAGGTGTGTGTGTGCGTGCTTGTGTGCATATATGCATACCTGAATACATGCATACGTGCATACGTGCATACGTGCATGCATACATGCATACATATACATACATATACATACATATACATACATATACATACATATATATACATATACATACATATACATACATATACATACATATACATACATATACATACATATACATACATATACATACATATACATACATAGACATACATAGACATACATAGACATACATATACATACATCTTTCGGAATAGACACTAAAGCCGGTGGTCCCTTCTATCTGGTGTCTATGCCAGGGGAAGTAAAAGATCCCACACAGGGGTAAATGTGTAACCTGTAGTGGACTCACTAATTCTAGAGAAGAACAACTCCTGCGTTAGCCCAAGTTTGGGCTGTTTGGAGGTAACCACCGGAGACCTGAGACCTGAGACCTGAGAAGAGACGCATCCACTTACTGGTGAAAATACAATCATGGGTTTCTATTGAATCTGAATAGGGTACGTCGTAAGAAACCAGTATTGGTTATTGTGTACGACAGGGGGTGTGCGCATGTTATTGAGTGTGTGAGCCAGAAGTGGGGAGACTGAACTTGCGACTCGTTAAGTTTATTCTAGTAAACTATTGCTTTTGTTTATAGATTTTTTTTACAAAACCTGAATTTGTTAAATGGTTAGTGTGGGCTGTAGGTGCTATGAAACATTTGGTATTGTTGTTTGTTAGCTATTGTAAGTTAGAGGATATATTATGGTCCGGGAAGTGTTCATAGGTTGGATTGGTATTTCTTATTTTTAAGCAGGGAAATTGTTTCAGTGAAGAGTGCTGGGGTATATGCATTAACCACGAAAGCGTTAACAATACAACATTAGCTGTTGTCAAGACCATTTTGTTCTGAGAGAGCAAGTAGCCAAGTACCGGGAACCTGCCTAGATGAATATTGCGCTAAATGAATGATTTATTATTATTTCACACATGCTAAGCCATCACGATATTTATGGGAAATATAAATTGCCGTGCATTGTCCCTTCGTATCATCTCCCGTTTTTGGTAAACCCACAAGCAACGATCAGCTATGAATAACAACAGGGCACTTTATACGGTTCTCGCGTTACAAAAATCCAAGTGCAGTAACACAGTAACACAACAAACGCGGATAAGGGAATTTTATTAAAAATGACTTGCATTCCTCTTAACGAGACGGCGCGGTTCCGATACTTGGCCTTCGTCTGGCAGATTTTCTCGCAGATTCGACGCACCAGCTCGCCGCATCGCGACGTAAAATCGATTTTCCTCGTAACGAGCCACCGCTTCGCTGGCGGTCACGAGAGCTGGTGGAAGGGCTCGCACGATCGCAGCAATGGTTCGGGGCGATTCTCACGGCGCAAAACGGCGGCCAAATCTCACCTGTCAATGACGTAGCTGGACTAATCACCGTAGACGACGACCCAGAGATACCTGTCGTCGCTCGCTCGGGTGGATGCGAGCGTCGCGTGAGGACGCATTCGTTTGGCGAACATCCGTGTGTTGACGTCGTCGTCGTCTCGAGTCGATCTGGGTGGCCGCGCGGCCGGTCAACGTTGCTATACGCCCGCCCGCCGCCGATGTATCACCGCCCGCGTCGGCTGCTAGCACGGCCGACGTCGTAGGGCCGAGCGAGGTCGTCGCCTCGCCGGTGGACCTCCACCGTCAGGCCGCGGTCTCTGACGGCGCCGTTGGAGGACCAGGTCTACACTCAACACAGTGAGTAGCTCGTACTACGTCGTCTATGTCGTGACATATATATTATATATATATATATGTGTGTGTGTATAAATAATTATGTATGTATGTATATACGTAGATATATATATATATATATATATATATATATATATATATATATATATATATATATATATATATATTATATATATATATATAATATCACATATATATATATACATACATACATAATTTTATATAATATTATATTTGCATATGTATTATTATATATAATTTATATTTGCGTTATATCTATCTATGTGTACACACATCTACAAATCAAGTATGTATGAGTACAACTATTGCAAACCTCAGATTAGCATTTTACCAAAGTAGCATCCACATATGCTTCAAGCCGGGTTAAGGTACATTAGGTAAGATCATACTTTTATGGATCAGTTCTATAGTTTGCATCGCCAGGACGTCAAGTAAACAATAATACTTCTGTTGCTCTTAATCCTTAGAAACCAAGTTCAGAGACGCATCAATAAAAAGGGTTAATAAATCTCAAAGTCAACAAGTATTTCGGTTGTTAACCAATAGATTGATAAACCAGGGAGATATAGTGGAAAAGTAAGGTCATAAAGGTATGTTTTTACATGATGGCGGAATTTGGCAATACATGTTCAACTGGTCTAATACTAGAAGGAAGCATGTTCCAAACAGTAGGTGGAGCTGCAGAAAAAACCCTAATCCCATTATTAGTGTTTACTTCTACTTCTTCTTTTGTCGCCAATTTCCCACACGGGGTCAGCCTGGAGTGTACACGTGTTGTCGCCACGTGTTCCGGTCTTTATGTCTTCCTCCTTCAACCCCCTCAACCAGGTGTCCTTCTTTACACGTTCCTTCCATCTTTGTATGGCTATTTCTCCCTTTCTCTTCCAAACGACTGACAACTGACAATTGTGCAACTTTTCTCCGATACCGCGTCATACCAATGAAGCTGGACATCTGTCAATTGGTTTCCTCTCTTCCCCCAACTCCCGCTAATTGTAGCACTTTCTGATTTGTTAGTTCTTCAATGAGATGTTCATTGCCCAGCTTATCATTCTCATCTCAATTCTCACGAGGAGTTCTTGTATCTGTTGGATCCTTGCCCCCGCTCCAGACATAGGTCCACTGGCTGAATGACTATGATAAACAGTCTAAACTACCCTTGATAAACAATTCTGAACACGTTGAAATTTTGTGATATCCTTAAGGGCAATATTGTGAAAAGGGAATTATAATAGTCGAGTCTACTAGTGACTAGCGCAGTTGTTGGTTTGTGCAACAGAAAGCAAATACCGATGAATGACGAATATAACAATAACATGTTCGATCAATCTGAGCAATGTGTTCTATAAAATAAAAGTTGTTATATAAAAATACTTCTATCTCAGACCATCGTTAGACCACTATGCTTGTAGGAGGCTGAAAACCGACGTTTCAGCACCACGTAGCTTCGCAAGTCTCTCGGGTCGTGACCTGGGGGGGAAAATTCCAGTTAGCAGTTGCTCCTTGGTTCCCCTGCCCACCTAGTCCCTCGTATTTAAACTCTGGACCGATCGTCAACTTTGATGACGAGTTGAAACGTTTTCTCCTGAGCGTGAAGCTGGACGCCGTGAATCAACTTTCTTTGAGTGTCGGCGTCCATTGATGAACGTTCCTCCGCCTCTGTTTTGCAAGCAGTCCGGCTTTGTCGAAGTAACGACGATTCGTCGTCGAAAGTAAAAACATGAATCAGCGCTCTCTCTCACACACACACACACACACACACACACACACACACACACACACACACACACACACACACACACACACACACACACACACACACACACACACACACACACACACACACAACACACACACACACACACACACACACACACACACACACACATACATACATACATACATACATACATACACACACATGGGTACACAGGCACGCGCGCCCGCACACACACACACACACACACGCGCGCGCGCACGCAAGCACGCACGCACGCACGCGCTCACACACTGCAGACCAAGCGTTTTTGTGCGCTACCACACGTGCTTTGCTCACGGCTATCCTCTATTCCGTAACCAATTAACACCACGCTGCAAGCGTTGGTCCTTTTCGTAGGAAAATACAATATTTATTGTCTGCTGTGTCCATCCTTCTTACTCTGTAGATGCTCAATGTAGCGTTCGTTCATCTTACATCATCTATTCACACGCTTGCTACCTACTCACGCGCTCAACAGTTTTCACTGTCTCAGTCAGTCTTGCGTGCACTGGCCCTTGCACTCATGCACACATCGCTCATTTACCCATCCACTCATTTACTCTATCTGCCAGTCACTCATAAATTCCCTCATTTTCTCACCCATTCACTCAATCTTTCATTCATTCACGCGTGCACTTTTGACTAATTCGCCCTATTACCGGTCCATTAATTGAATCATTGATCCATTCATTTACTCAAATAACGACACTTTCTCTAATTCACACATTTACTCATTTAATTATCTCATTTACATACTTTCTGATTCGCACAGGCGTTCGTGCACCTTCAATTCACTCACTTGTAAACTCGTCCCCTCAATCGCACATTTATCCCCAAAAAAAATTATTCCATTCATTTCCCATAAACTCACCTGCGCCATTTTGCACTCAATCTCTAAGCCACTCATTTGTCCATTCAATTTGCCAATCCATTCACTCACTAATTCACGCACTCACTCGCACTCAGTGATTAATTTACTCCCTCATCCTTCCATTCACTCACTCACTCACTCACTCACTCACTCACTCACTCACTCACTCACTCACTCACTCACTCACTCACTCACTCAATCAATCAATCAATCAATCAATCAATCAATCAATCAATCAATCAATCACTCGTTCACTCGTTCACTCGTTCACTCGTTCACTCGTTCACTCGTTCACTCGTTCACTCGTTCACTCGTTCACTCGTTCACTCGTTCACTCGTTCACTCGTTCACTCGTTCACTCGTTCACTCGTTCACTCGTTCACTCATTCGTACTTATGTACGTACTTACGAAAAAAATCTCCATCTACAATCCACCCTAATAGGTCCGCTAAATGACACGCAAAATGTCATTAATACGGTTTTAGAGAATGATAACACAGACAGATACACGTATTGTAATCAGATAAATCCATTTGTTGGTTTTTTGGCGAATAGTTCACCATATTTCCACTTGTCTTCAACTGATATGACATCATCGTTTTCTTCACAAATTCCTTTCAAATAGATCACTAAGTGTATTCCTAACTTTGTTTTCGATCAACTGCCCCCAAGAAACCGTCCATTGAACCGTGCCCCACCCTTTTAGGTCACACCCGCGTCATTCATTAGAGAACATCACTAACCACCTCGTTAGTGTGCAGTCATAATGACTTACGTGTTACTATTTCACGCAAATTTACGCCCGTGTCTTTGAAAGTCGTGCAACATAAAAGCTTTCCAAATCGGCGCGCTCGTCTCCTGTTCTCGTCCTCGAAATCTCCGCGTGATTTCTGAGAAACGTAGGCATGCGCATTAAATGGGCGTGAATGAATTTTACACATCGCAACTTTGGCCGTAGTAGATGTTGCATAGTGACACATCAAACGAGTCGCCCGCAGCGGATGATGTGTGACATTAGTTACAACTAGGATAAAAAGTAGTACTTAAATATTATCAAAATAGTGTTTTTAAATCATTTATGTTAGCAAACATTGAATCAGTTTGGAGTTG
The DNA here is from genome assembly GCA_025642075.2 of Ridgeia piscesae. Lineage (NCBI taxonomy): Eukaryota > Metazoa > Annelida > Polychaeta > Sabellida > Siboglinidae > Ridgeia > Ridgeia piscesae. The sequence goes on from JAODUO010000587.1 coordinate 184,147, forward strand.
TAAATGTTACGATCTATCTGTGACTGTTACTGACGATGCGATGCTGTTCTATTAACATCTGTGGGCGGCTTGTGACTGACGCATGAACATAGAAAATGCCCTATGATTTATTTTATTAAACATTAAGAGGGTGTTGAGTGAATATAATGTTGTTCGGCGGGACTTTAATGTGTTGGTGCTTACTGTTGACCCCCATCTCACTATTGAGTCACAATGTCAGCGCAGTCCAAACGGGTCAAACTGTTGTCTACACCGTAGCGACATCATTCCGGCCAACACGCTACCAACGTAATCACTGTCACCAAGGTGATTGGTCTTCATTGTTAACTGCATCATCATCATCATCATCATCATCATCATCATCATCATCATCATCATCATCATCATCATCATCATCATCATCATCATCATCATCATCATCATCATCATCATCATCATCATCATCATCATCATCATCATCATCATCATCATCATCATCATCATCATCATCATCATCATAACCATCAGCATCAGCATCAGCATCAGCATCAGCATCAGCATCAGCATCAGCATCAGCATCAGCATCAGCATCAGCATCAGCATCAGCATCAGCATCAGCATCAGCATCAGCATCATCAATATCATCATCATCACCATCACGCGCCTCTAACACATACGTAATGCAGGACTCCAGTGCAGCGATCATCTCACTACTAACCAACAGTCTCGCTCGATCCGCATTCACCGTTTCACAGAGGGACATGTCCTACATTTACACTGGTTGATGAAATATGTAGATTATTTATGTACGTTATTTTAAATAACTACCCTCCAGCACCCCCGCGGGTTACATCGACTAGTGGGGTCGACTGGCATTAGTTGTCTGCGTGGCTCTTTCGGTAGTTACTCAGCTTCGCATTCGTCTTACATTAACATACTTCACACCTGTTTGTATATCACGATTATCGGATGTTGGTATTACGCGGAAACTGCGGAGCACTGTTTTACCTGTGGATCGCGAACGACACGCACAGTCCCAGGTGTGCTTTAACGTTGTCACGCTGTTAATAACAAAAAACTATTACGCACACCTTTTGATGTACGAACGACAAGACAGTGTAGCTTTCACATTCGCTTATCATAGGTGTATCATCGCACTATTTGTGGGGATGTCAAATAAAACGATATTATCAAAGGGAATAATGTGATCAAAGCTCATCAACTGATTCCAATGTGCATGTATAGATTACAATAAATATTGGTACGTGCGTGAGTTGGTTATTGTCTTCGTGCTGCATTATCTAATCATGTGTCAAAGGCTACAGAGGTTAATACATCAAAACATCCTCACGATGCAGATGTAGAGACTATAATGTACAACATAATAATTGGAACACTTTTACAGCGCCTAAATCCTTTTAAATATTCAAGCTCAGAAGCGCAACAAATAAAATCATTTAGCTAGTCATACACGGGCACAGGCAAAAGTCACCATTGAAGCATGGAAGCGCCGAAATTCTATGGTGAAAAAGCATAGAAGCTTAGAGTGAGTCAGGGTCATTGCTATGCTTATCTTTGGGTCTGGACAAATGTAATTAGTCGCGCCCCCTGGCGATCGAGGGTACATCATTTCCATTCCTTATTAGTTGACCATCAGAAAACACTCTCGGCATGACGCTCCCAATGGCAAACGGACAACAAATTCGCTGCATTGTCAAGAATCCAAACGCCTATGGCGCACCCTCGTTAATTAGACGTTGATTTTATGTGTACAATATGTAACACCACCACACCTACATTTGTACATCTGCATAACATACATGATAAACATGTACGAAATTGTTGTATTTCTGGGAACGTTAATCTACACGTCTCCCAGCCGGAGATGAGTTGACAAATATTGCATGACAACAGTGTGCTGTTGACCACAACAGTTCCGTCACTCCCTGTTGATGGGTGTACCTGACTGAATACGAGTGTTGATTATCGATTGTTTTCAACCGACAGGTGTCGATTGCGTCGTCAAAACGACTCGATAACACTAGACAATCTATTGTTAATTATTTCTGTTTCGGCGTGCAAACTGTCAGAAGATATCAGTCAGAAGTATGGACGGGATTGGCAAACACCGTCTTACCACCTTTATTCAGAAAAGGTTTCTTGAACTGTTTATGGAAGAAAAGATACACATAATCGAGTGTAATGTGAAACGCACGTACGCATATACACATGTACTCACGGGCGCACGCACATGCACATTTACGCACGCACGCACGGACGCGCGCACACACACACACACACACGCGCGCGGACGCGCACGCATACACGCATACGACCCCTAATTTAGAGAACTTCTGCTTCAAACAAATACACTGTGTGTGCGTACGCGCGCGCGCGTGTGTGTGTGCATGCGTACGTGTGTGTGTGTGTGTGTGTGTGTGTGTGTGTGTGTGTGTGTGTGTGTGTGTGTGTGTGTGTGTGTGTGCGCGCGTGTGTGTATGTGTGTGTGTTTGTGTGTGTGTGTGTGAGTGTGTGTGTGTGTGTGCGTGAATGTGAACACGCGTGCATGCGCGTGCATATATGTCGACAAAAAGACGAAACGGCCATAATGTTATTACAATTCATACTCCACATGTTATAACCACACATGGATGTATGGATTTTGAAAGATATGCATCGTCATTACAGACACCATTGATGTAGTTCATGGACACGTGTTACTCTGATGAATTGTGTTCGTGTTTAATTTCCGCGCTTCCGCAGAAAAAATCAATGACACATTTATGGGTCATTTCACGTGAGTGTCACGAAAATGATCAGTCGTTGCATATCGCAGTGTGACTCTAATTGTCGCAGCTCATGTAACGTGTCCTCGTTTTCGGCATAACTCCACAGGCGTGTGATTATACAACGGTGACAGGATCTGTTAGCTTGGCTTTATTTCCAAATAGTTGCGAGTTCAAATCAGGGTATGTCCCCTAGTTATAATGGTCATTTAGCAAACACGTCACTGCGCACAATTGTATTTTTTTCTTCAGAATATTGTGATCGATATGATCAGTAAATGTTACGCACTGGGGTGGGATAATGATTCAGCCACTCAGCAAAATAGTAAACCAGTCCGTCTTACCAAATCAAAAACAATCAATCAACCAACCACCCAACCAACCAACCAACCAATCAACCTACCAACCAACCAACCAACCTACTAACCAAAAAGGAACCAACCAACTAACCTACCAACCGAAAAGAAATTAACCAACCAACCTACCACAACCAAAAAGAAACCAACCAACTAACCTACCAACCGAAAAGAAACTAACCAACCAACCTACCACAACCAAAAAGGAACCAACCAACCAACCTACCAGCCAAAAAGGAACCAACCAACCAAAACCTGACCGCGCACAATAATATTTTATTTTTCCAAACGGCATGTATGTAGTGACATAATTCTTGTCGGACATCATTTACAACTCACAACTGCAACCGACCCTAAGTGTGACCGCAATACACGCGGTTGCGGTTGTTATGAATCCTTGTCTCGGCTTCTGTTTCCCGGAAGCCGCCGCCGGATGTCGACAGACGCGCACGGGTCACGCTCCCGTCGTGCCGACCACCGACCGCATTAAACCCGCCGCACGCGAGGCAGGCTTCGGTCTGTCCAGTTTCCAGACCGGTGTCCGTCAACCGGTCGCCCCGCGTCCAGTTGCTGCACCGCTGTGGCGACTATCTCGGTCAGGACCGTTGATTGCGACCGTGTCCTGGGTCACGGCGTCCACGCTGCCTGTGTCGTTGTTGTCACACCGGAGACTTGTTGCTTGGTTCTTGTCCGACAGAATGTATACTGAAGACTGTTCAAACCCGAGAGTTGTTGCTTTGTTTTTGTTTGAGAGAACGTATATTGGAGACTGTCCAGACCGGAGACTTGTTGCTTGGTTCTTGTCCGACAGAATGTATACTGGAGACTGTTCAAACCCGATAGTTGTTGCTTTGTTTTTGTTTGAGAGAACGTATATTGGAGACTGTCCAGACCTGAGACTTGTTGCTTGGTTCTTGTCCGACAGAATGTATACTGGAGACTGTTCAAACCCGATAGTTGTTGCTTTGTTTTTGTTTGAGAGAACGTATATTGGAGACTGTCCAGACCTGAGACTTGTTGCTTGGTTCTTGTCCGACAGAATGTATACTGGAGACTGTTCAAACCCGATAGTTGTTGCTTTGTTTTTGTTTGAGAGAACGTATATTGGAGACTGTCCAGACCGGAGACTTGTTGCTTGGTTCTTGTCCGACAGAATGTATACTGGAGACTGTTCAAACCCGAGAGTTGTTGCTTTGTTTTTGTTTGAGAGAACGTATATTGGAGACTGTCCAGACCGGAGACTTGTTGCTTGGTTCTTGTCCGACAGAATGTATGCTGGAGACTGTTCAAACCCGAGAGTTGTTGCTTTGTTTTTGTTTGAGAGAACGTATATTGGAGACTGTCCAGACCGGAGACTTGTTGCTTGGTTCTTGTCCGACAGAATGTATGCTGGAGACTGTTCAAACCCGAGAGTAGTTGCTTTGTTTTTGTTTGAGAGAACGTATATTGGAGACTGTCCAGACCGGAGACTTGTTGCTTGGTTCTTGTCCGACAGAATGTATACTGGAGACTGTTCAAACCCGAGAGTTGTTGCTTTGTTTTTGTTTGAGAGAACGTATATTGGAGACTGTCCAGACCTGAGACTTGTTGCTTGGTTCTTGTCTGAGAGGACGTATATTGAAGACTATTCAAAACGGAGACTAGTTGCTTTGGTTTATTGAGAAAACGTATATTGGAGACTGTTCAATCCGGATACTTGTAACTTTGTTCTTGTCTAAGAGGACGTATATTGGAGACTTTTCAGTCCGCGTGACTTGTTGCTTTGTTCTTATTTGAGAGAATTTATAGAGCATCGATCAACAATTGGAAAAGTGTACGTCTTTACAGGGCTCGAGGACCGTTTAATTCCGTTGGCGTGTTTGACAATATAACAAGTAAGCAAACACACATACATTAAACAGTAACGAACTTATCTTTGCTGCGTTATGGGCGTAGATAACATAAACTTAATCGGATGAAGTTATAGTTTCTATGGGATGATGTCAGCACCTAGTGATGTTCAATGCCTCTTCTGTTTGTTCGCTTCTGGTTTAATTAGGGTAGGGACGTTTGTGTCACCATCATCTTGATATGGTGCCTGGGATTAGCTTATAGTGATATAGATATCTGAACTGTCCCGACCATGGTTGTAGCAGTTCCGCCGTTAACTTCAACGCGAAAGAATCGGCTTTGTTTTGCGTTTGTGACGAATTGATTATGAAAAGACAGCTTCTAGCGAGTTTCTTTCATCCCATCCTCTCTTTCATGCGCTGTCCATTGATCTCACGCCGTTGCTTCCCTCGTTGTCTGCCCAAGTGCCTGGCTTATTTCCATCTACTACTCATTTGTTTGTTTGTGCGCAGCGTTATTTCTTTTCATCGACTTTCTTAGAGGGAATTATATATGTACGCTTTCAAATACACAGGAACGCCTCTGTAATGTGTTTGCTTACAACATCACTCGAAGTCGTGAAAGTGGTAGCGCTAAGAATAGTTACAAACAAGATTTACGTAGAGATTCAGGAGGTTGGATCTTAAGCACATCGTTTTTAGAAACAAATTCTGCTGCAACACTTAAATCGTGTGGTTTCGCCATGTCGAATTTAGCCCAATGATTTTGTTCAGTTCTTTTCTTGTGGTCACTCACCATCTGCTGTAGGAAAGTGCTTGTTTATTTCGCCTTTGTGGCACGATTTCAGTGCCAATATATATGTGTAAATATAAATCTGTATATATATATATATATATATATATATATATATATATATATATATATATATATATATATATATATATTATACACTGCATGCATATTATTTAAGCGATATAGATGAGAAAATAATAATAAATAGGTATAATAGTACTATACTCATTTTAAAGCATGCCATGACCACGCAGAACACTGGAGGCACTTCAGAGTTTGCTGCATTCAGAAATGGCGGCTATTTTTAAAGGCGGTAATTTTTAAATGGCGTTATTTCTGAACGCAGTAAAGATGTGGCTTTAATCTTTTAAATAGTTCCTTTTGTACATATAATGGATACGCCAGATATCATGTTTTTACCAAAAAGTGCAGAAATGCGGCAATTTCAGCAGTTATCTGCTGGACTAAATTACCAGATAAGTTCTACTTTTTGTTATCGATATTAATAAATTCCGTGTCCAAAATGTCCCGTAACTCAATTGTTCGGTTACCCAATAAACATACTTGCGCATTCCCACTAAATGGAGTTCGTTAATTAGAAAGCTCGTCATGTTAAGTAAGTCACAACCATGTGCACATTGCCTAGAGACACGACCAATTTGTATTCGGGAGAGGTTTCGAACAGCGCCGATAATTGTTCTGTAGCATGCATCTCGGGCATGCTCCCGGCGACTCGCACTGTCAACAGGTGGGTCGGGGTAATCAGGTATGCCAGTTCCAATCGAACAAGTTCTTGGTTTGTCGAAGTCGGTCAATTAGTGGTGCTGGCGACGGGTCATCAAAGCGACGACATGCGTGTCGTGATTGGCGAATATTGATCCCCGTCGGCGGGATCGATTCGTCGATTGTACAAGTCTTTACCGATTGATTCGGGAGTGCCTGGCGGGTATCCTGGGTGCTGTAGTCATTTCGATTTGGTGATGCTGCGGTTGCATTGAGTGGCCCTTAAAGAGTTTCAATCTTTCGTCGAGAATAATCAGGATATGCCCGCCCCAGCTTTATTTAAAACTGACCAATATTTGCATGTTTTAAAGATGCAACATCAAATTTAATTCTTAACAATTTGTGTTGTGTTTTACTTGTTTATTTTTTCGAAACAAGCATTATGAATTACTATGATATACGAGTGGAGTCATTAGGAATATTGTCAAATTGGAACTTGCTTCATGTTGTTGGTCTTTTTTTCGTATTTTGCTAAAACAACACTGCGGTAATTTTATAAACAATAAGAGATCACGATACTGTATGGTTATGCGATTGAAATGCCGTGTCTATCAAGTGTTGAACGCAACCGCTTCTCGGCATGGTGGAGTGTACCATCCATCAGTTATCACGCTGAGACTCCAACAACATACACTACAACCAACCACACAGCCAATTGAACTGATAGAGGGAGACCTTACAGTGACTACGTAGCTGTTAGGAGGCCATACTGCGGCTATCGAACCGATCGAGTATACTCCCGATAATGATGGTCGTGGCCGCAGTGTCTGAATACCATAACATTGCTATGGCAATGGTTAATAAGAACCAGAATGCTCATCTATACGTCGACTGATGCCTGATTTCTAGCCTTCATTCAAGTTCATTCCGACGTTGCGACCTAGCTTCCAACAAGATAACTTTCGTTTCCATGCAACCTGTGCTATGATGGCTGCCTGCAGAAGGACACTGTGGCGGTTATACCAATTGGATCTCATTTGCCTCATCGGAGCTCCGTCGAACATCCGTAGCAGCTTCAGAGATGCGCTTGTCATTGCGGTCGGGAACCAATAAACAGAACGGAATCGACACAGGCATGCCTAAGATGAATATGACGGAATCAACCAGAATCTAGTGTAGAACAACCATCGCAGATGCGTTGCCTGTGTACTAGAGTGTAGCTGCCAAAGGTAACCGCACACAGCATTGGAGCACTTCGATCCATTTTTCAGTTGTCGCTACTGATCAGGTCAACTAATGCTACTTTACAGTCAGTGATGCTCTTTTCTGTTCACGGCACTGAGTGTGAAAATACAAGTCTTCCCCCTGTTCTGACGCGTTTTCAGGACCAAACCGTCTGATCTTGATGGTTTCGTGTATCTTTCTTGTGCCCTACGTGCCATGGTGCATCCTAGAGTGACGCCATGCATGGTATTTCCTTAGCACATAAATCATTATAAACAGTTCGTTTTTCTTTGTATGTAAACCGACATCTCTGTCAGTTTTGCGTATATCGGGCTAAAAATGTGCACGTAATTTAGCCATCTCATGGATGGTTCGTAGAGTTAGACTTTCAAAATTCGTCGGGGGCTGAATATTTTAAAAGACGTACGTGGAGTTCCAGCCGCGGAATTTCATGTTTCTCTGTATCATCATAAAGATAATTATATCACGTACAACTATTTCACTGGATGTAGGAAGTACTGCGAATAATTTTTCTGGATGTTTTATAACCGCGAAAGCGTAATCCTACAACTCTGTATGCCACACGTGACCATTTTTTTGCGTCTTGCGCATGAGCGTGCGACCTATGTCTGGGGGTCTACTGCAACAGTGTAATGACATTAAAAAAATTGCGCAGTGAATGTTTTTTTTCCTGAGCATCGTTTGACAATTCGCCTGGTGCATATGTAAAAAGTACCATAACAATATACCTTTAACGTAAAACGCCTCAAAGGTTCGCTCAGTAAGTTTGACCTGTATGAAGGTGTGGGGAAGTCTGCATTCACCGTGTCAATGTAAGCAGAAGAATGTCTAACAAAACATTCTGTGTGCATCGTGACTGAAAAGTTGTGTACTTACTTTACTTACTTATCCTCTTCGTCCCCAGTGGGACATAAGGCCACAACAATGCTTCGCCACAAGGTTCTGTCTTTTGCTGAGGCCTGAGCCTCACCCCAGGACAGCCCCATCTCTTTCAGCTCGGCCATTACTGATTGTCGCCATGTCATCTTTGGCCGTCCTCGTTTCCTTTTTCCAGGTGGTGTCCATCTCAGTGCCACTTTGGGGATGCTGTCTTGGGGCATTCGCAGAACATGCCCTAGCCATCTTAGTCGTCTGCGTTTGATTTCGAGGAAAAGTTGTGTGCAATATATGTATTTATCGATTGCCTACCTGCCATAAAATCTCGTCACTAATTTAGCTAAAATGAATTTCGCACTATGCAGATGATCAACATTTTACTAGCGATATCCAACGAGAGTCGAGACATGACTGTGCAAATAACTTATGACTACGGTTCACTTACAGTAATTTCATTACAGTTCTGTGTCACTTGCACTCAGCATCGTCTAACACTCCATTATGGGGCCTACTTGTCCGATCTTTGGACGACATCGACAGCGTTTGTTTTTGTTACCGTTGCCTAGTGCTCTATCGCTGCGCGCGCATGTCACGTCGTTCTAATCGGATGTGACGTCACGGCTACGTCGGATTTCGCGTGATAATAATGGCCAAATACAACGACGGATTGGATGATGGTAGACCGCCGGAACGTTCGAATGCCCCCAGTAGACTTCATTTTGAGCAGCCGCGGGTCGCCTTCAGGAGATGGTAACGCGCCTTTTTGACTTGGGTTTTAAACAAAACCACATTTTTGAAAGTGCACATCTCTGATAAATTATAGATTATCATAGTTATGTAATACCCATGTATAATTATAATAAAGAAATGACGTAATGGTTTTTATTTATTTTCCACAGTCTTCCTGCAGATTTGGCAATGTCCCCTATGTTGTTAACTTAGCATAATTAATTATGCTGATAAACGATACAACGTGTTGATTCCAAGGTGTAACTGAGCTAGTGCATTTATATGATGAGATAAAAAGGTGGCGACGTCCAAGATATTTATGCGTGATTTGTTTCTGTGCAAGTTCATGCGACGTAGACATTATTAATAAAATGAAATGAGATAGTTCTGATGCGCAGCTCTCGGCGAAACTGTAAATAACATGGATAGTTAAAAGCGGCTAAAGTTAAAGTCAGTTTCACACGACCGTGTTAAAAAGAAATGGCAAGACATGCGAACGTTGTCCATTCATTATCTTTTAAAGTTATATTATAAATCTACATTTACGTCTTAAAGCGTAATAACACATCAAACTATCTATACATTGAGAACGATAATCGATATGATGATGCAGCTTGTCTACTAACATCTGTGTTAAATTTCGCAATCCAAGCCCGCAGGCTGGGGATACGATGTGTTCGTACGCATCTCTCCCGCTCAGACAACATAGTTCATCTTGAGCGGAAAACAGTTCCACATGATTAAAACATACACTGCACCCCACCTATTGTTATCGGACGCCGTATTGGACAGCGTCCAGAGGTTGAACGTCACCGCAAAAAAGTATATAACTACATAAGATCCGAGCTCAGTCAGCCCGCGACATATCTTTTCCCATTTTATGTGTAGGATCTTTCACTTCCCCTGGCACTGACATCAGACTTAAGGGACCGACGGCTTAGAGTGTCTCTTTCGAAATACACAGACAATATACGGTGAGTGATCGAAAAGCACAGGTTTCGATACAGCGGTCAGGCCATTATCAAACCACCGCCCGGCGGCACAAAGGCTCGACACCCGGTTCTTCCGAATGACAGCCCAGCACTCTAGAGATTTACTAACATTTTTACTAGAAACTTTACAATACCAAAATAATGCAATAAACAGTGTGTTTGAAGATGGCAACATGTCACGATGCTTGAGCTGCGGTTGGGATGTGGTATGCGCGCAATGCTTCTCAGAATCCGTAAAAATGCGAAATATCCCCGTTCTGGCGTCTAATTCACGGAACTTAATTTCTACTGATAACTCGCGTCCATTTGCCACTGCGCCTTAATTACACACGCGTCTCGCTAATTAGTGTTCCGTTCCATTACCGCCATGTCTGTGGTATTAATTACCACTTAATTACGTCGCCAGCGGTGGTGAAGCAGCAGTAGGAATATGTTCTATAATTCGATGCTGATCACTAATGGATCCGCAGGGCACTTGTTTGATGAAGACTGTTGGATATTGCCGAAATTCATCCAACAAGTAACGATGAAAAAGACACTAAGTTT
>JAODUO010000587.1:200000-276257 GCA_025642075.2 Ridgeia piscesae
TAAGTCAATAAAAAATTAAATTAATTATATATATATATATATATATATATATATATATATATATATATATATATATATATATATATTATAATATTTTAAGATGGTTATTTTAAATGATGATGTGTCACTGGAAGACGGCTTTTAGCAATGCAACATGCTGACAATTTAAATATATATATATATATATATATATATATATATATATATATATATATATATATATATATATTTAGTTTTTTGTTTTGTTTTGTTTTGGGCATGTTGCGTTATGAAATAAAAGCTACTTACTTACATACATACTTACTTACGCAAACTAATCACACTCTTTTATGAGCTCTAACTATTTGCTCCGCCTCACCCCTACTCCTTCCCCTGACATCTTAGACATATCCCACAGTGTGAGTTTGTACGTGAACTAGGTCTGGTGTCGGAGTATTGCTGTACATAATCACGTACAGGGTGTTCACAGACGTCGGAGGATTGCGTTGAACTTCAATACTTTTGGGTGGGTGGAATTATTTTCATCCCCCCGAAATTTACGTTCCGAGCCAGGCAAAGTCAAAATCGGCTCCAAGCGCCTGCTCTAAGTCAAATGTATTCTGCATTGTGTAATATCTGCCTATTATGAGGCATGTGTTGGCATTTAATTAGCTCACACGACGAATAATAAAATCTCCGACTATTATAGTACGGGTATTCCCAGGGGGCGAAAGCAGGTCGCGTGGCAATGTTTACAAACACCCACGGCACAGGCCGACCTACAGGTCATGGCCACATCGAGGCTCCGCCGCTAATTTCCCGCCATATTGGAAACGAGCTCTCCGTCAGCTGTTGTCGTCGGTTGGGTGCTGGAAAATCGTTACCTAAAATCGTCACCTAAAATCGTCGTCCTCTTTTCTACAGCAGCATGGCAGACTACCTGATAAGTGGCGGTACCGGGTACATACCAGACGATGGACTCACGGGCAGCCAACTGTTCGCCAACGGCGAGGGATTGACTTACAAGTGAGTTTTCTGTATAACCACGTTGCGTGTGCTGTGCTAGCGGGTGATCAACTAGTGAGTTGCCGGACGGCGAGTGTCGGCTTCTGTCGCCGGGCCGAATCGCACCTGATTCTATAACGTTTCGTTCGTTGATCTGCAGCTATCGAATTTATTATGCTACGTTTCAATTATAAAACTATGCGTCGGCTGGGTTTTTATTACTAAAAGTAAAAATAATTTATAATAAGTTCCGACAAAAATGAAATAAATTATTATAAGATCCAAGTAATCGAACTGTTCCATAATTCATATATTACTGTTTGAATCCAACAAATGTAGAATTAGATTGTGAACTGAAGATGAACATGACACTTTTAATACACTTAAGTCATTTAACATCTTTAAAACAGGACTGTCATTTATGACGTCTGACAGGTGTTGCTATAAAGCCTATATAGCCTATACTAGGCTATACTAGCTATAGGCCTACTATTTATTGACTATAGTGGGTCTCATATCACTCAAGACATGATACATCTACCAGGTCTCACATATTTGGTATTCCTCACTTTATGAAATTTTAATTTTGCATATATATTTGTCTTTTCAAATAAAAACAGCATTGTTGTTACAAACATGATTATTTTACATTCACATATTGATATATTAATTGATATCAAGATGTATGCATCTGCATTGATTTAGCACAGTGTCCAAAGATTCTGCGAGGTTATTCATATCACTAGTGACATGTATAAAATGTTGTTTTGAAAAAAATTAATAACTGAAAGTGTTTGTGTACTGTCAATACTTAATGCATTGGTTTGGTGCCACCTAGAATCATGTTGGGGAACCATATGTCATGCACACTTTTCTAATCTATTATGTAACTTGGCAGTAACCATATATACATTCATTTTTATAAAACAACAGTTTTTTATATTAAATTTGTAATAACACACATGTCCATTCTCAACATACGTAATTTACAGAGGCAACTGGTTATCAGTTTAAAATCTGAAGTTATTTTGTTCCAGTTTGTATAGAAGAATGAATACGCAGCATTTAAAAAAATTATGCCTCAAGTGCTATTGAACTAGTGTCTCTCATGGCCTCTTTAGACTATAATAACATGACTTTCCTAAGTGAGTTACTGGCACACAATATAGTCTGTTATTAGTAGTACTGCAAAGATTAATATCAATATCCTCAAATTTGATTTGAGATATCGTGTTCCTAAATATAACAGTCAGATGAGAGATAAGATCACACTGACACATTTACACAGATATCTGGGTGTGTTTATGATATGACATGATACATATGCACCCACATGTAATCATGTATTGATGGATGGAGACTGTTTTCACAATGTTTAACATTATTTTGATAACAATTTTGGCCTTTCTGATGTGTGCCTTTCTGATTCACATACATATGTACACTGTATGTATCAGTATCACCAATGTAGCTGAGATACAAAACCATGACAATTACATCAGCATGGTTATATAAGTACGAACCAGTCATGGCTTGGTAATTTAACCAGAAATATGGTTAACATATATGTAATGTCATTAGACACATTCCACTGGTCAACCATTCCATTTAGCACATGTGGCACATTGTATGTACATGACTCATTATATATTTAATGACAACCATATTTCTGGTTAAGCTATTTGTCAGCATTTGCAGTAAACACAATGACAGAACATTAATGTAAAACATGATCATAGTATGACAACCATATTTCTGGTTATGTAGTTTATCAGCATTTGCAGTAAACACAATGACAACTTAACATCTAAAACGCGATATATCTAGTGAGGGTTTTCACTACACAGTACACATGTTAATAACTAGGACTTACTCAGAGGTTCCATTGTTTTTTATTTACTCTACTCTGGATTTATGCTTGCTTGTAGTTGTTTAAAATATATATTGAATCTGGACCTTCATTCAGTTTTATGCCCCAAATTAATTAAAACTAATTGAGATATGAAAATGTGTTGTGCACCTGGTGGCCTTTATAAGTATGAGTCTGTCGAGTAACTGTAAATCATGTCAGGACATTGGGGTCAGGCCCCCGGTCAGCCACAGAGTGGGAGAAGATGAATACCAGATATAAATTCACCTCTTCACGGTAGTGTGTTGAATGTGTTCTGTGTATGTCTGACTATGTCGACACATGTTTATGTAAATGACAGTGAAACAGGAGATGTATCAAGTATGTGAACATATTTCAGTATGTGAGTGTACATATATAATGTGACACATGCAGTCATTTACAATCATTTGAAATTAATCGATTCGTGGCATGTTTTGTTTGACCTGGCAATTTGTGGAAATAGTTTTTGAATATCTGTTATTTTAGTTAGTAACTTAACATTTAGCAGAAGCTGGAAATGTTCTGGACAGATTCCGACAGAAGTAGTACTGAAGATCTTTATTCATCAAGTGGCAACATTGTGTTAGGTATTTTGTAACTTACGTGGACCCTGGTAGGTTAAATCACAATACTCTTCACTTTTCGCTTACATTTTAACACAACTAAAATGACTCACTCTGTTGCGTAATGAAATGAATTACCAGACCACTGCTACCACTGGTACATAACTCAGCAGGTAGATATAAATAGAAATGAACTACCTTGCGCAATTATCACCGTGAACAACAGAAACAAGTAGCACGTCACTATCTAGCAATTTGTACTATATATATATATATCCCTGATATAAAACATGGTTCATATCTTTCATAATTAATACATAATAGCTTAGCTTGTCATTAACCAATAATGAGGTGACATTTGTGGTTGATTCTGTATCCGATATGCAGACCTTTGTATTGAGTAACAACCCTCCCCCAAATATAGTTTGTACAAATGTGTCACATTTCACCTGAAGATATAATTAGCAGTCTTTGTCAGATGTTGTGACCAGGTTGGCTAATTTTTTTGTTTACCACGTGTAGGTAGACACATTTCTCAGTGTGGGAGAGAGATAAGTATGTCCCATTTGTCCGCAGTCTGCTGGCATTGTCAACCCGCCCACGTCATTAGCTCACTGAATGCATGGCCGCCACATTCTTGACACAGGTTTTCTGTATCACCTTTCACCTTGTTTATGGTAAATTTACTTTCCTGTGGTGAATCCTTGTGCCTGTAAATTATATTGGTGTCTAACAGTTCCGGTCCCATTTTGTATGCAGTTAAATATTTTATCTTGAACTTGGTCATTTATCCCTGGCAGTCACATTGTATTACACAGTCAGGTCTCGTCTAGCCAGACACTTGGATTCCCGAGGTTTTTGGTCAAATAAACGAAACGTGCAGATTAGTGAGGCACCTTAATACACATAGTATGGTAGCATCAGGGTGGTTCCAACACAAAACATGCAGATTATGAAACAACCAGATTAGTTTGAAGACCAGAGAAATGAAACATGACTGTATATTGCAACTTATGTTACAGGTAATTTAAGGTAAGACGAGAACTTAAAGATTTTTTTAATTTTCACTGACTGTTCATTTGTGTCTAGAGTGGCCCACTGGTGCAACTTAATAATCTAAGCATCATTATTTTCATATTTTCACAACTCGCAGTCTCTGACAGCACAATGCTAAGAGTTCTAACATAGAAATGTTTATATAACCTCCTACCATACCTTTATGTAGAGACCCGTCCACCCGTCATTTGGATGGGTAAAAACGAATTTGGACGGGTAGAAATATGGGTGGATGGGTAAAAAATGAAGGAGCAAAAAAGTTCTTCCAAAACCATAGATATTGTTAGTTATGCCTTGAAAGTGAGTGAAAATAGTGTCACACCTGTTTTTGTAGTCCATTTCAGGTCAACATTTCAAAGTTAACTTCCATGTGTCCACCAAAACATGTGTGACGTGACTGGCAATAATGTTATCCTGCATAAAGCCCTGTCTCCTACTTAACTGTATAATATAGCCTGCTATGTATAGATACTTTCGGGTTTATAACATTATTTACTGTTTCACAAAGTTTCAAGCAAATATGCAAATAGTTGGAATTATATGAAGCCCACAAACTATCCCACAAATGTCACTTATTTTGTAGCATTGTGCTTAAAAGACCATTTCACATGTAAACAAATGCTTGCGGTCACACGGTCATTTTGTAGTTCCGTGTTTACGCCCCTCATTCCTCCGTTGAGAACTTGATTAGTCAGGAATTTCTTGGCACACCAATAATTATCAGATGTCAGTACCTGGCCGTGATACTAAATCTGCCACCCAGGGGCCATTGTCCCCCCTGAACCCTGGAGGAATTGCCAGAATTTGCCCAGATCCTGTTGTCTGGGGCCCTCGTACACCCAACCAGACCAGTCGAGTGGGTGTAACCCAAGTCGCAAATACACAAAGACAGATGTTCAGACGTAGACGACGTCATCAAAAATATGGGAGTGCTGCATGTGCAGCTTGTTTTAATCTTTGTACAGTCGCCATTGTATGTATCAAAGGTCGGTTCAGTAACTTCAGTTTAATGGTCTTTGAGTTTGTATTTTTTACAGTGTATTTTTAGAAGTATATCACAGTGATTTATTTTAAAATAGAGCCAATAAACACAGGAACAATCTCTGGAAAGTATATATTGTTTTGTTCATTATATAAGTCAAAATATTATCATTAAAGTTTGGCATTATTTATAATTTACAGATAAGTGAGATAACATGCCATTTACTTTTTTCCTTCCCCAAACTGAATAATTATATATGTAAGGGTAAATTATTGTGTATGTGTGATACATAGCATGTCTCTAAAATATTATGCTTATATAATGTAATCAAATTACTATAAAATACAGTTGCCAGACAATCCGTTTCTAATCTTTTATCGAACAGACAGAGGCACAATTAGAGTACCCCTGGTAAGTTTAATCCAACAAAATCAGCTGTTTGTGTGCCAGATGGTCTGTGTAACATTTGTGGAACTGAACAGACGGGCTCCACTCATCCTTGCCCTTGCACATGCCGCCTCAGTAAACTGTCACCAGCCTGCAGTTACAGGGTGTACCCAGGGCCTGGGGTATGTTTTATCTCCTGTCTAGAAGCACTTTGTGGTTAAAGTTACACTGGGAACTAGTACATGCCATTGAAAGCTAATACTGTTGACAGCTTTCTACTTGGCTTCTATTGTGGGGGTGATGATTCTATTTTGGTCCGTCTGCATGGCGACAGTGCATCTTGTGTTTGTGAAAGGTAAATAGAGGATGATAAACAAAAATAAACGGTGCTATTTATACAACAACATGAATGCAGTTAACAATGTTGCGACAGATTGACCATTTTGTCTGTGCATTGAAGTTGCATTATCATTAATTTGTCGACATCATTACTTGCATTGTGGACATAACAGATGTGTTGCATGAATATGTTGAAGTCATGCTGTCCGTAGTCCAACATATTGTTCTAAATTTGAATGTGATGCTGGCAAAATTGTATGCTAATTGCTAAACATTCACAAATTACCGCAAATGGTGTGTAACTTGGAGGCAGGCTTCAAAAACAGCAAACACCTTTGACCTAAAAATTGTAATAGACCACTTAGTAATGTTGTGTATGTTGTAGATATTTAATGTTGTTCGGTTGTTTAGGTGTAAGTGCGTGTAGTCCTACAGAACATGTGTTGGTTGTTTAGGTGTAAGTGCGTGTAGTCCTAAAGAACATGTGTTGGTTGTTTAGGTGTAAGTGCGTGTAATCCTACAGAACATGTGTTGGTTGTTTAGGTGTAAGTGCGTGTAGTCCTACAGAACATGTGTTGGTTGTTTAGGTGTAAGTGCGTGTAATCCTACAGAACATGTGTTGGTTGTTTAGGTGTAAGTGCGTGTAGTCCTACAGAACATGTGTTGGTTGTTTAGGTGTAAGTGCGTGTAGTCCTACAGAACATGTGTTGGTTGTTTAGGTGTAAGTGCGTGTAATCCTACAGAACATGTGTTGGTTGTTTAGGTGTAAGTGCGTGTAGTCCTACAGAACATGTGTCGGTTGTTTAGGTGTAAGTGCGTGTAGTCCTACAGAACATGTGTTGGTTGTTTAGGTGTAAGTGCGTGTAATCCTACAGAACATGTGTTGGTTGTTGCAGTGTGTAAGTGCGTGTAATCCTACAGAACATGTGTTGGTTGTTGCAGTGTGTAAGTGCGTGTAATCCTACAGAACATGTGTTGGTTGTTTAGGTGTAAGTGCGTGTAATCCTACAGAACATGTGTTGGTTGTTTAGGTGTAAGTGCGTGTAGTCCTACAGAACATGTGTTGGTTGTTTAGGTGTAAGTGCGTGTAGTCCTACAGAACATGTGTTGGTTGTTGCAGGTGTAAGTGCGTGTAGTCCTACAGAACATGTGTTGGTTGTTTAGGTGTAAGTGCGTGTAGTCCTACAGAACATGTGTTGGTTGTTGCAGTGTGTAAGTGCGTGTAGTCCTACAGAACATGTGTTGGTTGTTTAGGTGTAAGTGCGTGTAATCCTACAGAACATGTGTTGGTTGTTGCAGTGTGTAAGTGCGTGTAATCCTACAGAACATGTGTTGGTTGTTGCAGTGTGTAAGTGCGTGTAATCCTACAGAACATGTGTTGGTTGTTTAGGTGTAAGTGCGTGTAATCCTACAGAACATGTGTTGGTTGTTTAGGTGTAAGTGCGTGTAGTCCTACAGAACATGTGTTGGTTGTTTAGGTGTAAGTGCGTGTAATCCTACAGAACATGTGTTGGTTGTTGCAGTGTGTAAGTGCGTGTAGTCCTACAGAACATGTGTTGGTTGTTGCAGTGTGTAAGTGCGTGTAGTCCTACAGAACATGTGTTGGTTGTTTAGGTGTAAGTGCGTGTAATCCTACAGAACATGTGTTGGTTGTTGCAGTGTGTAAGTGCATGTAATCCTACAGAACATGTGTTGGTTGTTGCAGTGTGTAAGTGCGTGTAATCCTACAGAACATGTGTTGGTTGTTTAGGTGTAAGTGCGTGTAATCCTACAGAACATGTGTTGGTTGTTTAGGTGTAAGTGCGTGTAGTCCTACAGAACATGTGTTGGTTGTTTAGGTGTAAGTGCGTGTAGTCCTACAGAACATGTGTTGGTTGTTGCAGTGTGTAAGTGCGTGTAGTCCTACAGAACATGTGTTGGTTGTTTAGGTGTAAGTGCGTGTAGTCCTACAGAACATGTGTTGGTTGTTGCAGTGTGTAAGTGCATGTAATCCTACAGAACATGTGTTGGTTGTTGCAGTGTGTAAGTGCGTGTAATCCTACAGAACATGTGTTGGTTGTTTAGGTGTAAGTGCGTGTAATCCTACAGAACATGTGTTGGTTGTTTAGGTGTAAGTGCGTGTAGTCCTACAGAACATGTGTTGGTTGTTTAGGTGTAAGTGCGTGTAGTCCTACAGAACATGTGTTGGTTGTTGCAGTGTGTAAGTGCGTGTAGTCCTACAGAACATGTGTTGGTTGTTTAGGTGTAAGTGCGTGTAGTCCTCCAGAACATGTGTTGGTTGTTTAGGTGTAAGTGCGTGTAGTCCTACAGAACATGTGTTGGTTGTTTAGGTGTAAGTGCGTGTAATCCTACAGAACATGAGTTGGTTGTTTAGGTGTAAGTGCGTGTAATCCTACAGAACATGAGTTGGTTGTTTAGGTGTAAGTGCGTGTAGTCCTACAGAACATGTGTTGGTTGTTTAGGTGTGTAAGTGCGTGTAATCCTACAGAACATGTGTTGGTTGTTGCAGTGTGTAAGTGCGTGTAATCCTACAGAACATGTGTTGGTTGTTGCAGTGTGTAAGTGCGTGTAATCCTACAGAACATGTGTTGGTTGTTGCAGTGTGTAAGTGCGTGTAATCCTACAGAACATGTGTTGGTTGTTGCAGTGTGTAAGTGCGTGTAATCCTACAGAACATGTGTTGGTTGTTTAGGTGTAAGTGCGTGTAGTCCTACAGAACATGTGTTGGTTGTTTAGGTGTAAATGCGTGTAGTCCTACAGAACATGTGTTGGTTGTTTAGGTGTAAGTGCGTGTAGTCCTACAGAACATGTGTTGGTTGTTTAGGTGTAAGTGCGTGTAGTCCTACAGAACATGTGTTGGTTGTTGCAGTGTGTAAGTGCGTGTAATCCTACAGAACATGTGTTGGTTGTTTAGGTGTAAGTGCGTGTAATCCTACAGAACATGTGTTGGTTGTTTAGGTGTAAGTGCGTGTAGTCCTACAGAACATGTGTTGGTTGTTTAGGTGTAAGTGCGTGTAATCCTACAGAACATGTGTTGGTTGTTGCAGTGTGTAAGTGCGTGTAGTCCTACAGAACATGTGTTGGTTGTTGCAGTGTGTAAGTGCGTGTAGTCCTACAGAACATGTGTTGGTTGTTTAGGTGTAAGTGCGTGTAATCCTACAGAACATGTGTTGGTTGTTGCAGTGTGTAAGTGCATGTAATCCTACAGAACATGTGTTGGTTGTTGCAGTGTGTAAGTGCGTGTAATCCTACAGAACATGTGTTGGTTGTTTAGGTGTAAGTGCGTGTAATCCTACAGAACATGTGTTGGTTGTTTAGGTGTAAGTGCGTGTAGTCCTACAGAACATGTGTTGGTTGTTTAGGTGTAAGTGCGTGTAGTCCTACAGAACATGTGTTGGTTGTTGCAGTGTGTAAGTGCGTGTAGTCCTACAGAACATGTGTTGGTTGTTTAGGTGTAAGTGCGTGTAGTCCTACAGAACATGTGTTGGTTGTTGCAGTGTGTAAGTGCATGTAATCCTACAGAACATGTGTTGGTTGTTGCAGTGTGTAAGTGCGTGTAATCCTACAGAACATGTGTTGGTTGTTTAGGTGTAAGTGCGTGTAATCCTACAGAACATGTGTTGGTTGTTTAGGTGTAAGTGCGTGTAGTCCTACAGAACATGTGTTGGTTGTTTAGGTGTAAGTGCGTGTAGTCCTACAGAACATGTGTTGGTTGTTGCAGTGTGTAAGTGCGTGTAGTCCTACAGAACATGTGTTGGTTGTTTAGGTGTAAGTGCGTGTAGTCCTCCAGAACATGTGTTGGTTGTTTAGGTGTAAGTGCGTGTAGTCCTACAGAACATGTGTTGGTTGTTTAGGTGTAAGTGCGTGTAATCCTACAGAACATGAGTTGGTTGTTTAGGTGTAAGTGCGTGTAATCCTACAGAACATGAGTTGGTTGTTTAGGTGTAAGTGCGTGTAGTCCTACAGAACATGTGTTGGTTGTTTAGGTGTGTAAGTGCGTGTAATCCTACAGAACATGTGTTGGTTGTTGCAGTGTGTAAGTGCGTGTAATCCTACAGAACATGTGTTGGTTGTTGCAGTGTGTAAGTGCGTGTAATCCTACAGAACATGTGTTGGTTGTTGCAGTGTGTAAGTGCGTGTAATCCTACAGAACATGTGTTGGTTGTTGCAGTGTGTAAGTGCGTGTAATCCTACAGAACATGTGTTGGTTGTTTAGGTGTAAGTGCGTGTAGTCCTACAGAACATGTGTTGGTTGTTTAGGTGTAAGTGCGTGTAGTCCTACAGAACATGTGTTGGTTGTTTAGGTGTAAGTGCGTGTAGTCCTACAGAACATGTGTTGGTTGTTTAGGTGTAAGTGCGTGTAGTCCTACAGAACATGTGTTGGTTGTTTAGGTGTAAGTGCGTGTAATCCTACAGAACATGTGTTGGTTGTTTAGGTGTAAGTGCGTGTAATCCTACAGAACATGTGTTGGTTGTTTAGGTGTAAGTGCGTGTAATCCTACAGAACATGTGTTGGTTGTTGCAGTGACTTCCTCATTCTCCCAGGGTTCATTGACTTCGCCTCCACAGAAGTGGTAAGTGACGACAGGGAGAGGGATACAGGGAAGGGGTTGTGTAGAGCCTAGCTTCCTTTGGTGGTGTCGTTAATTTTCCCCAAGAGGCTGTCATCATCTGTCAGTGTGGGTCAGATCTACGTTAATTTCTTACTTTGTCCAGTTGATTTCCTTTCAAACAGTTATTTTTATAATGTGGTATCTGTATTTCTGATCGCTTTGATTAGAAAGTAATGTTTTGCTTTTGGTGAGAAATGAGCTTAGTCTGTTGAAGGGTAGATTATTACATCATACATAAACAGGGCTTTGTTCAGGATGAAATTATTGCCAGTCACACATGTTTTGGTGGACACATAGATATTAATTGTTAAGCCAGTTTACAAACTTTTAAATGTGTCTGATGACCTGAAATGGACTACAAACACACATGTGACACCATTTTCATTCACTTTCAAGGCATAACTAACAATATCTATGGTTTTGGAAGACCTTTTCTTTTTTTTGCTCCTTTAGTTTTTTACCCGTCCACCCATATTTTTACCTGTCCATATTCGTTTTTACCCGTCCAAATGACGGGTGGACGGGTCTCTACATAAAGCTATGTACATAAAAAGCTGTAATCACTATTTCAGTATTATTATTATTCAGTATTATATTGTTAGAACTTTACAGATAAGCAGTACATATTTGTGACTAGTAAAGTACTTTTTTGCACCGATGTCCTTCAGTTGACCTACAGATGTCACTGCAGCCGCAAATCACTCCACCAAACTCTGCGCAAGGTTGTGAGATAATGTATGTAATGTGTAATAATTCCAAGGCCAGTTTTTCACCACACCGTCAATGTCCAGGGATAATGAATATTTTCAAAACATTGCAATGTTTGATTCAAGTGTAACCATTATGGTGATCACTAAATTCCAGGTTTATTATGATACTAATCTCATACTGCACTAAATACCTCCCTCAAATGGTTGCATGTGATGGCGTCGCAGTTCCCAGTCGGGTTTTGAGAAATCAACCTCTATCATAGTCCTATAATGAAACAATTTCTGTCTTGCTTTCACGTCGCTGCTTTCTTGCACTTGGACCCACTCCGGTGCTGCCCTCTGTAGCGGGCGCATGTAACGGTGCCCACCGTCGCACCAGACGATCTTGGCGAATCGGTCTGTGACATACTCTGTCCACATTTTATGCGACACTCGGAGGTAACCAGCGACCGAAAACCTGTCGTTTTCACGCACCATTAGCTCCTGAGATAGTGCACCGGTAAATGCTGCAGCACCAGTAGATGCCCGCCACCTTGATTTCAGCACCGGTAGTTTCGGTTTCCGTTTTTTAGGCACCGCGTCGTGTAGGAATCGCTTACATGTGTTTAAAACTTTGTATCGTGGACGTGTCAGCTCCCGTTGCTAATGTTTAGCTACGACAAGTGATGAATGCAGTTCATCGTGATATAAATTGACTCGTCTTTCGAAGTGAGATGGTTTAATTTGGTTTAAATACTTTATGTCCCGTTTACCCTGTGCGCACCAAGGAGACATATTTCACCCTCTGTCGCTGCCAGAAAATACAGCCTTCTCAAAACCAGTTTTCAATGATATCATGGATACACATGGCCTAGATTCGTGGATAATGCATTGGGCTAAAGTTCTGACACCCATGGTAGGGTGTAAGTTGTGATGAGGTACAATATGGGAGAACATGGTGTGTTTGCAGGAGTTGTCGTCGGCGCTCACCAAGAAGTTTATGTTGAAGACACCACTTGTGTCGTCTCCCATGGACACAGTCACAGAGTCCCGCATGGCGATCACAATGGCTGTAAGTCATCTATGCCGTGTAGTTGTATAGTGTGTACTAACAACAATGCCAGTCCTCCCTATCTACGTATCTATGCAGCAGACGTGTTCATAAAAGATGTTCATTAAGTACTACATTTTAAAATATTTGAATATGAATAATCACCAAAACTGTATGGCCTTTATGAAGTTTTATATCTAATAATGTATGATCCCATATCCGATATTAGTTATTTCAAAACTTCTACTTCCAAACGGTCGAAACTTAAACTATGAAAGCACAAATGTCATTCTATGCACAGCAGTCACAATGTATGTGGAAATTACATTCAGTGTGGTTTTAATGTTGCTATTTCACAAAGACAGTTCTGTTGACAGCTGAATGGAGGGGTTGGTGTCATTCACCATAACTGCACCGCAGAGTTTCAAGCAAACGAAGTACGATGTGTCAAGGTTGGTTGATCTATGTCTCTACTGTTTGTCTTATTCCACGTCTGTTCTATCATATAAAGATATAACAGATCACGTATGGCAGCCAACATTTGGATACAATATTTACAATATCTATAAAACATTAGATGCACCAAGTCATCATGCAGAATGGGTTCAGTATTTTGTTTAAGTAAAATTAGACATACATTGTATGGATTATACCTGCATGAGTAATAGTAAATGAATTAATAAAATATAATTTAGCCGTCTGTTTCGAGGGACGTAAGAAACAGACACCAGTGAAGGTTGTGTTCTGATTCGTAACTGAGTAGTTCCCATGTAGTTGCATGTGGCACAAGTGGTCAAAAAACAGCCAGAAAATGTGTGGACATCTTGTGTTTAAGAAAAGCCCACCCTTCCACTCACTCCAAATGTCTCCCCTCTGTCGCCAATCAGAAGTACGAGCAGGGCTTCATCATCGACCCCGTCGTCATGTCGCCCCAACACAAGGTCGCAGACATCATCGAGGCAAAGAAGAAATATGGCTTCTCCGGGATCCCGATCACCGACAATGGTCACATGGGAGGCAAACTGGTCGGTCTCGTCACGCAGCGAGACGTAGACTTCCTCACAAAGTCCGAGTACGGCACACCAGTGTCACGGGTGAATGTTTACACCTCTTTTTTTATTGTGAAAATAATGAATTGCCTGTATAATGTATATATAATGTATTTCATAAAGTTATCAAGTACACATTACTGGTGTACTGGACAAACAGTTAAAACAGATTATGAAATAATTAAAAGTGGACATGATAAGTTGACATTAGTTTGAATTTACCTGCTTTAATTTAATTGTTTTGCAATTTGAGTAATTATGACTGAATTATTTTTGAAAATAAATTAGTTTATGAATTCTCTTGAAGGTGATGACAAAACTGGACGACCTGATAGTGGCGCCACATGGTGTTCCGCCCCACGGTGTCTCGCTGAAGGAAGCCAATCAGATCCTGCAGAAAAGTAAAAAGGGTGCGTTGTAAAGAATACCTTGGTCAACAGACAGAGTGGTTGCAAACACAGTAGTAAATGCTTTGTAAAATGTAAAAGAAATTGCATGTGCCTGACATCAGAAGTGAACTTATCCATTGAACCTAGTAGGTTTCCAGCGGGGTTGGGTCCAAATACATATTTGAATACCGATGTTTTGTGTATTTTTATTTGAATTGGAAATCATGAATGTGTTTGTATTTGATATTTAGTCTGTATTTGAAAGTATCTGCAAATACAACCAAATCCACATTTAAACAAATTACCAACATTAGCATCAATGGGAATCCAGTGAGGCTTATCACCATCTGTGGCCATAGAGCATGTTTTGGCTGGGAATGTGCTTCAAAGAATCCTGCTGTCACCTGTGTAAACATCCTGGGCTGGCACACAAAAAAGCCAGGTTTTCTCCAATGTGTAATATAATCTTAAAGTGCATGTATTTGTATCTGAATCATATTTGAATAAAAAAATTACAATGTACATGTATTTGATTTGGAAAAGTATTTGAGTTTGGCGAGTGGTATTTGTATGTGATCCCAAAATGTGTATTTGGACATAACCCTGGTTTTAGTAAGGTGTCTTATGTTGAAGAGCTCAAAGGAAGATGTCTGTAACTCAGTGACTTGTTTGTAGGTAAACTGCCAATTGTGAATGAAAATGGTGAGTTGGTGGCATTAATTGCCCGGACAGACTTGAAGAAAAATCGCGAGTTTCCTCTGGCGAGCAAAGACGACAAGTAAGTCTCCTAAGTTGATGATAACCCCCCATGTTCTACCTCAACAACATTTCTCTAAATGCAACTATATTTATTACCTTATTTTATGAAGCATATATGCACACTTTTAACAATAATATGAATGTGCAAAATTAAAGTCAAATTCTAACCTACTTCTATGCATTTGATGATAAGAAATTGTTTCTGTTAATTTCTAATACCAGGTATACACATGTTAGCTAAACAGAAATGTGTATGATACGCATATTTTGGAATAAATCACCTAATTAAATCTGTGTAAGACATTCCTTGAAAGAATATATGAAACTAAGTAACAAATCTGTGCTTCAGAAAACAGCTCCTAGTGGGCGCTGCGATCAGTACACATGAAAAAGACAAAGCTCGACTAGAGCTGCTGGTGCAGGCTGGTGTCGACTTTATCGTCTTGGTGGGTTCCACTTCCTGCTCTGCGACATGGTTAACAGAAAACACATACTTCACATTCCAGTTCTGGGCTAGTGGATAATTCGATATTGAGTTTAGACATTGAGACATTTGAAGAAAATGTACTCCATTTCCCAATAGCATTCATACCCATTCAGCAAGATAGATTTTCAGGTGCTGCTAACCAAGAAACTTCTAACATAGAACCGTATGGCAAACGCCTCCACTTTGTAGCAAATAGACAATGGTTTACAAATACTTCTGTTCCTGCAGGTGATATCACATATCATATAACTTATCCAGAGGTGCGAGCTAAACAGAAATAAGCATAAATGTAATTGGGACTTTTCTGACGTTTCTGCAAAATATCAACTACATTGTCGTTTCTCCCCAGTTATGTCGTGATGTGGTTCCATTTTTGCCACCAGGATTCCTCCCAAGGCAACTCAATCTACCAGATCAACATGATCCACCACATCAAATCAAAGTACCCCGACCTCCAGGTCATCGGTGGTAACGGTAGGTCTTCGTTTTTATTTGCCTCATATTCACCAGGTGGCAGCACTTGTTACTTTTTATGTGCATTTCTTAAAAAGTGGACATTGAATGACGTAGAATTTGTTTTTCAGATGGTACACTTTGCCCACTAAAGGGATATTACAAGATTAAACAAAATTGTTGTAATTATAAATTTTAGAAAAGTTTAAAATAGAAATATATTATTACAGATGCAATGTTACGCGATTGGAGGCAGCCATTTTATATGCGGTTCAGTTGGGCTGACATTTCAAATTCTAAGTAAAACCGCCAATTTTAATAGCACGATGTACATGTGCCTGCATGGGTGCTTTTAAAACTGGTGATGGCATCAAAAATGGATTTTCACTGCCTAAAACACAAGCATCAGTTGGTGCTGTACATCTCATTTCAATATAATTGCTTTCTTATTGAAATGCTTTGCATGTATAAAAAATACAGTTTTCTCAGAAGTCTGTCCACCATCAGAAGTGTATCCTTTTTGACCGGTATCTGGTCATGCTGGTCAGATTTACATTTGTCGTTTGTTGCAGTAGTGACCGCTGCCCAGGCCAAGAATCTCATTGACGCGGGTGTCGACGCACTACGGGTCGGCATGGGCAGTGGCTCCATCTGTATCACACAGGAAGGTTAGTGCTGCCACCTGTGCTCCGTTACAAACATCGCTGTTGGTTTCTAGTTGATTCATTATAGATTCTGCATGTTTACATTTTGATGAAATACAAGTAAAGTATACATGATATGTCACATCATTATGACAGACATAATTGCTGATTGGACTACTAAGTGCACTTGAGTTTTGTTTATTTATTGCCCAGCATTAATGTGATGTAAGTCGTTTCAAAATACAGACATACATTGCCAGTATTTGAATTTTTTTAAAGTAAAAGAGCATCTTACCTCAATAAATATTCTGTTTTTGTCCATGTACTGAAATCATGTAGGCTGGTTATTATTGTTTATCTGTATGTCTGAAGTGTGGAGTGTATTTTGAGCATCAGATTTCTCGTCCAAAACTTGCTGCCATTTCCAAACTTGTTCTGTTTTGTTAACCCTACATTGCTCCAGTTCACTCAGCTGTGTGAACAAGGACCTGGCTATAGACATTACAGAGTTGTAGATATCTGTGTCATATCAAAGATACTATTCATCCCAAACAGAAATTATGAAATATACAGATGACATCATAATTGTTGCGGAATGTTTCTCAGAGAAACGTAGAGATAATGTTTGATTGAACATGTTTGCCGGGACCAAAGAACTGACCGTTATTTTGTTTACTTTTCAGTAATGGCGGTAGGTCGGCCTCAGGGTACAGCCGTTTATCGGGTGGCTGAGTACGCACGCAGATTCGGGGTGCCCGTGCTGGCGGACGGAGGCATCGCAAATGTCGGCCATATTGTCAAAGCATTGTCCCTAGGTGCCTCCACTGGTACGTGTGTCAAATTCGGAAACTCGGTGTTATGTCAACTTTGCAAATACAGTGGAAATTGAAACTGTACATACTCAAAGACTGAATAAACAATGGCTAGTTAGTGTTTCATGAATAGGTAATATGGTTCATTGGTAAAACTAATTTGTGTGGCTTAGCCAAGTAAATTCATTATGTCAATTTAACACAGTCTTCCCAATCTGAAACTAATTTTTGAAGATGAAAAATGGGCACCAGTGTCTGAATACCTAGATTTACTACTTGATAAAGATAAAAATTATTAGTTGTATGTCAATGTTAGAAATTTGACTTCATACTAACATACACAATTTAATAGTAACCATACAAATATTGGTATATTACTCGTAATATTTAAAAACAATTTGTCCGTCCGTCTGTGTTCACATGTCCGTCTGTCCGTCCGTCTGTTCACATGTCCGTCCGTCTGTGTGTTCACATGTCCGTCCGTCCGTCTGTCACATGAGTGGGTGTGTTTCAGTAATGATGGGGTCACTTCTGGCGGGAACGTCCGAAGCACCAGGTGAATACTTCTTCGCTGATGGTGTGCGTTTAAAAAAGTACCGTGGAATGGGCTCGCTTGATGCCATGGAGAAAAATGTGTCTAGTCAAAGTCGATACTTCAGGTAAGTTTGAACATGCAAATATTATAAATACATCATGCATGCTTATGTGAAATGGGTTTATCTTAGCAGCAGATAAACTGTGGGGTTCTTTTTGTGTAATTATCTTAGTTTTACATGTGAAACAATTATGTTGCAAGAAACTGGCTTATTTTCTTTAAATGACTTATGAAATACTTCATTGACAATGGTTTAAGAGGCTATAATGTACTGCACAGTGTCCGGTATCATGTAATCAAGGGGTGGGTATGGTTTGACACAAGACATTTTTGTTTAACTTCTGAGGTCACCCCTGATGGAGTAAACCTGTTTGTGTAGTGAGAGCGACAAGATCAAAGTGGCCCAGGGCGTGTCCGGCTCAGTCATCGACAAGGGTTCCATCCACAAGTTTCTTCCCTACCTAGTCACTGGTCTCCAGCACGCGTGTCAAGACATTGGCAGCAAGAGTCTGTCTGCCCTCAGGTGAGAATCGTGTTTCTGTGACAACAGTTGGCGCGTTGTCTTTGTGTTATGTGGTATATATGGCTCACTCAAGATCTCGCCAGACCCAATTTTCGTGGGCTATGTTCTGCTGTGCCCATGTGCAGTTTATGTTGGAAATATTTACGTCTTGTAAGTCATGTTCGCGCAGTAGTATGTTCCACAGAGACGCTTTAAAAATATGCGAAAAGGTTTTGGATCAATGCCCAAATGCACTACACTTTCCATCCACTTGTTATCCTCCTTATCATCACTGGTACAAGTAAGTTAGCATTTTTATCCTTCAAGAATTGTAAAACAAGTTGATAAACTTTCCACCAAAATCTTTGCTTTTGATGTACAATATACTCGGTCTAGTGTACTGCAGATGCAGAAACTATTAACTTTGTGATGTTAGGGCGTTACGCCGTATTTACAATTTGCTTGTGAACAGGTCGATGATGTATTCCGGAGAGCTGAAGTTTGAAAAGCGGACGATGTCGTCACAGGTGGAAGGTGGAGTCCACGGACTACATTCGTGAGTATCTGCAGCGACACACCTGTTTAATGTCCCACTTCTGCTGGGAGACTCCCACCTCACGATTTCAGGCGTATTCCCATTTATCAGTGATTCTCTTCCAATTGTTGCTTGATAAAAAAAAATCAATTTTCTTTTATTGGCCAAATCAAAATTGTTTTATTGGTCAATATATTTTAATGTTCAATTTATAAAAATCCTTCAATTGGTGCCAGTTCAGAAACTGAGTAACTGCAGTTAACTCATTTGGAATTCCAGCATGAAGATGAATTGAACTAGTGGTGTTTTTATTTTCTACAATGCGACCACACTTGAATGTTTCATCACCATGGATTAGTTCTTTGTGAATAAATTTTTACACTTTCTGTAAATTCAGAACTAAATATATTGAAGACACTTCTGTAAAATATATGTTGTTTAGTCCCTCCCTAGAGTAATGTAAGTTTCCAACTCTTTCAAATGTCAAAACTGGGTTGAGTAATTGTTTGTTGAATTTCTGTATTGCAAAACAATTAGTAAGCATGCAAGCAGTCCAGGAATCTATATTTCTACCTTTACAATTTTGTGTGTGCATATGATTTTTTCTCAGAAGTTCATTATTATTTGTTTCGATAAAAAAACTGACTACCATTACATGTTCAGCAGATTGCTGTAATTTGGAAAAGCCGCCACTGTATGGGACGTCTTCTGTTGCAGCTTCGAGAAGCGGCTGTTTTGAATGACTAATTGACTCATTGGACATAAAACACAGGGAAGTACGCGCAGTGGAAGAAAGGAAGGTTGAAATTGTTGAGGGATCCTTGAAATAGGGCCATAAAGAAACGTGATGTTTGTAGTCAGAATACTTATGCTTGCTTGGCAAGATGTAGGATGGTGAAAGTGATGTAAATATGGTCGAGAATGAGTGTCACTGCTCTGCTCTGTCATGTTTCCGACACTGGCTTCAGATGATTGTAAAGGAATGTTGACTTTGTCACGGCTGTAATTAGAGAAGGTTACGTGTGTGACACATAACGGTAACTGATTGTAACAAGCTAGTTGAGGCAACAAATTCCTGTAAATCAAATTGCATTTAGTTGGTGAGGAGGAAAGGGTCCTGCTTTCATGATGAAACCAAGTAACAGGTGTTGGAATAACAGTTGGCCTCATAAGAGCATGATTGTTGTGCATTTTGACTTTTAGTTGCTAATTAATGTATTTTGATATGTTTAATGTGTACGTACGCAAAATGTACTGCCAAAGAATACAGTTCTACCAGGAGAAACGACCAAATTTTGTGTTTGCATTCCACAAGGCAGTGAGATTTATTTAGCCGAAGGCGAGACTCCATTTAATACGACTTATTCACCATAGAGACTTCTCATGTTGTGATACAATGTCGTAAGACTGTTTTGTTGTTTTGTATGTATAATACCGGAAAACCTGACAATTTGAGAGTGGGTGACATATCTCTTAGAAATCAGTACATCTTAAATATTAGTGTAATCGTGCACATATCTGATGGGTCATGTCTTGGTTTGTAGTTTGGAATTGTTCATGAAACTTTTTTTCAGATACATATATAGATGTATGTATATATATATATAAGTGAGAATTAGAATTTAAGGCACATTCTCCAACAAGAAATTTACCGTCATATGTTAGATAAGCACATCATGTTCTGGTCAGAAGTCTTCAGGCAGATTGTGTATGATATATATATAATCTTAATGTTATTGTGAATGTATATATTCTGAGAACCATGTACGCATTAAAGTGAGACTTAATGCTTTAAAATGTGTTGGTTATTTTTGTACGATTTACCCATCTTCTCTAGATTAAAATTCCTGCTCTGCTATAACCACAACTAGGATTCCATATAAAGAATGGGAAATACCTCTGTGGTAACATCACTTATGAGAATTTCCCGTCAGTTTCCTGGGCAGGTTCTGTTGAATCAGTACAAGGAGTGATTCTTCCCCATATCGTGTAAAAGAATTATCAACCTACTTCAGCTGGTAGTTATACAGCGAGGCTGTTGCTAGAGCTTTCGGACTCTCAACTTAGAGAATCCGTGTTTGAATCCTGTGCTATCGAAACTTGGGCAAGTTCATACACTTATATTGCTCCAGTTCACTCGGCCCTGTGAATGAGTACCTGGCTATAGACTGATCGATGTACAAATAGTCTGCATTAATTGCAGTATGGCTGGATGCCTCCCAGAGGAGTCGAGATGGTTTTCACATATCTTGCATGGGTCTGCAGGATTTTAGCATTTTGATTCAAATCATGAGTTGCCATGACATAATATTTACACCAAATCCAGTGTTTGACTGGAATCTGCCTACTTTGCCAGTCTGTTTTGTTGTACAAATTTCATGTTCTGTTGGTTTCTATCACAATGTGTTACACAGTATAAACTGTATTACAACACACTAAAAATGTGCAATCTCACCTGAGTGGTATTTAAAATCACCAACCATAATACACAGTGTCCAATGCAGGTCAACTTTGCATAAATTCTATTTATTTTCCCATATCCCATAAAATAAGCGTCCATTTAAATAGATATACAACAGTATGATCCCGTTATACCAATTAAATGGTCAGACAAATGCTGGCCACATTCTAACAAGTCCAAATTTGTTGGTGTAAGTCGCATTGGAACATTTCATTACAATTATGCAGTAGGTCTACATGTGAAGACAACTTGCTTTGTAAAATAAATATGTTGCTTCAACCAAACATGCTACCCATTATACATGATTAAACACCATACAAAAACTGTATAATCCAAATGTTAATACTAGTATTACGGCAATATGTCGCATCATACATTGTCATCGACTTCGTGTCAAAATATCAAGTGGCACTCGGCATAAACAAGCACACCAAATGCTTTCCCACAGCCAGTACACTAACAGAGAAAGTATAATCCTCTTGGCAAGAAAAGGCAGTTGTTAAAGTTATACATGATTATTTGCATCCGTTGAGAACTACAAACTTACAATATACGATGTAATGTTTTTGCTGACAGAAGGCTACAAATCCTGCCATTGATGTCAAAGTTCATGTTTCAATTAATAGAAAAAGCAACTTTCCTATTGTTTATGTGGCCTGAGCTACAAACCTTTTTATTTATAAGTAAGGAACTAATCTATCTGCTGTACTTTCATACCACAACACAGTTGTGATTGCAATACCCCAGGGTCCTGATTTTTTGTCACTGGTGATCAATAACCCAGGATGTGTCACTGGTGATCAATAACCCCAGGATGTGTCACTGGTGATCAATAACCCAGGATGTGTCACTGGTGATCAATAACCCCAGGATGTGTCACTGGTGATCAATAACCCCAGGATGTGTCACTGGTGATCAATAACCCCAGGATGTGTCACTGGTGATCAATAACCCCAGGATGTGTCACTGGTGATCAATAACCCTAGGATGTGTCACTGGTGATCAATAACCCAGGATGTGTCACTGGTGATCAATAACCCCAGGATGTGTCACTGGTGATCAATAACCCCAGGATGTGTCACTGGTGATCAATAACCCCAGGATGTGTCACTGGTGATCAATAACCCCAGGATGTGTCACTGGTGATCAATAACTCCAGGATGTGTCACTGGTGAAAAAACCAGGATGTGTCACTGGTGATCAATAACCCCAGGATGTGTCACTGGTGATCAATAACCCCAGGACTGTGTCACTGGTGATCAATAACCCCAGGATGTGTCACTGGTGATCAATAACCCCAGGATGTGTCACTGGTGATCAATAACCCCAGGATGTGTCACTGGTGATCAATAACCCAGGATGTGTCACTGGTGATCAATAACCCCAGGATGTGTCACTGGTGATCAATAACCCCAGGATGTGTCACTGGTGATCAATAACCCCAGGATGTGTCACTGGTGATCAATAACCAGGATGTGTCACTGGTGATCAATAACCCCAGGATGTGTCCTGGTGATCAATAACCCAGGATTTCACTGGTGATCAATAACCCCAGGATGTGTCACTGGTATCAATAACCCCAGGATGATCAATAACCCTACGATGTGTCACTGGTCATCAATAACCCCAGGATGTGTCACTGGTCATCAATAACCTCAGGATGTGTCACTGGTGATCAGTAACCCCAGGATGTGTCACTGGTGATCAATAACCCCAAGATATGTCACTGGTGATTATTATACATTTTAAAAAAGCTTAAATTTTCAGACGGGTTCCATGTAATGACAGATTTTCCTGACGAGTTAGTGAAACGGTACCAAGAACAGCACTATGACGAGCTGATGCTATTATCTGTGCATTTTAACAAGTAATTTTTATGCCCATTTTGTTTCTGCAAGATGAACATATAAACTATTCTGTTCCATCATCAGAGCATTCCACGTTTCCAACACACATTTGCTGTATGTAAATTTATATTTTCACAAATGTGTTGAGATTCATGCTGTACAGCTGCTCTCTGAAAGGACGCAGATTCTTTCACAGAGAAGTACATAGATCCTACCCATTAAACCAGACTCGCGGTAGATTTGACAGATCTTTACAACCTGGAAGAGAGACAGCCTAGCAGCAGTTTTTTTGGCTGCCACGTCTAGATTTATGATACAATTACAGCTTCGTGCACCTCACAAAGGTCATTTGATTGATGTCATTTAACATTAAATTGACATTAATAAAGCTCTTTGTAATGGTAACCATGGCAACTACAGGTGAGTTCAGATGAGAAGGTAGAAGATGTAAGTGGCTGCTACGATCCAGTGACTGGCATAGTTGAGTGACGACCACTTGGACAGCGTATGAGACATGTCGTAGCCCTGCAAACAGACCACAGTGTCAGACACACAAACTGGACGCCTCGGAAGTCTACCGAATGAAGATGAGATCATTTGTATGGGTTCAACCCGTCATGGTTTGATTCAGTTCTTCGGATTTCAAATTTACGCAACCACATCTAAAAAGCTTGTGTAAAAACATTTCTGTGTGTGTGAAGCCAGTTATATATTATAAAACACAATATCTATTACGAAGTAGGAAGTATATATGTGACACAGAAATAATTAAATGGTGATTGAGACTACAGCCATGGTCAAACCCAAGTGGTAACTGTACAGTAACGATTACTGGTCAAAGATATACAATGATAAAGGCTAATAATATTTTTGACAAAATGATAAATTACAAGTAATTCTAGAGGCAAAGACTAAATCCATTCCAGACAGCTGTGAGATTTGACAAGACATGATAACATCACAGCAAGGATTACAACATCACAGTGGGAATTATTACATAACAGCTAGCATTGTAATGTATGGCTGGGACTGTTACATTACAGTTGGCATTGTGACCTCACAGTGGTGATTGTGACATCATAGTGGGGATTATGACATCACAGCCTGGATTATGACATCACAGCTAGGATTCTGACATCACAAGGAGCTCTGAAACAGCAGTGTTCACTCACCTTTTGTTCTTCAGGGCTACTGTCAAACATCAGGCCCAGGTACGTCAGATGAAAAAGGGTTAAAGACCCAAACATCAGGTTAGCTGTGATTACATATGGATGGAACTGAAACCGAAACACATTGAAGGTGATTTAAAAGTACTTGCATACAAGTTTTACAACAATTTCCAAATCCTAGATGATACTTTTATATATATAATCATTGCTGTAGAAGACACAATTCAAGTAGTATTTTCAGTGGTGTTTGTTTATATATATATATATATATATATATATATATATATATATATATATATATATATATAATAATATATATATATATATATCATCAAATCGAGATTATATAGGTTAAAAACTCTGCTCAACTGTCTCTGTGGTTTGCCGTTGTCAAGTACAGTGACACAGTTGTCAAGTACAGTGACACAGTTGTCTAGTACAGTGACAAAGTTGGCAAGCACAGCAACAATACATTAGACTCAGAGAGAGAGAGAGAGGTGGGTGAGAGGGTGGGTGAGAGGGAGAGGGAGAGGGAGAGGGAGAGGGAGAGGGAGAGGGAGAGGGAGAGGGAGAGGGAGAGGGAGAGGGAGAGGGAGAGGGAGAGGGTGAGGGAGAGGAGCATCAGGCTGATACCACACAATGACATAACTCTGAGACAACTGGCAAAAGACCATATGGGATGGAGGAAATTTTTTTGCTTCAGCTTCATAAAATCAAGACAGACACGCCTGGCACATAGTTTGTGTTTTCACGTCAGACAATTTTCTATCCTCCATGCTGTACCCAAGTACAATTTCTTAAGTGAATGTCCTGCTAATAATGAGCATACCAGGATGATCAGAGAGTATGCAGCAGACACAACTAACAACAAACCACCGAGGAATGAGTCGTTGCCAGATTCCTAGGATAAAATGCTCTTCAATCATTACTTACATATTTGTGCATGTGTCCGCAGTCGGCTTTGCATCGTTTTGATTGCAAACAGGCAGAAAATACGGTCGATACATGCTGCCGTAAAACTGGAAGGGACAAACAAAGTATTGCTTTTAGAACTGGTTTTAATTGCAATGACATTTTATATTTCATTTCTTCAGTGTACTATGTTGTTGTGAATTGAACATGTAACAGTGGATTCAGGAGTGTATGTGTTTAAGATGTCCCATAAAAATTAACACTGTAGACATAATATAGTCACCATAATGACAGACAGATGTCAGTTACTCTACTACAAATGACTATTGAGCACCCTCCAGACGTAGTGTCAGTATACACAGAGTTACACAACTTAATTAAGGTTGCACTGAAATAATGGTTGAGATTTGGGTATAATGTTTTATTTTTGAAATTTTACACATTTCTTTCTGTACTGCATTATTTGTCTCATATACACCTAGTTACAATACAATTCAGATTTTGCACATTTGTCTCTTTCTGAAATGAGTTCAAGACTGAAAAGACTACTGTCTGTTTTAAACATCACATTAAAAATGGGAATTGTTTTTCAAGTTACACATTAAAATACAGTAATAAGATTGGTGGTCCAGATATAGTGGATAATACACATTAAAATAATAATAATATTAATCAGCACTAACATTGGTAAAATTGCTCAATTAAGTATATAATTAAGTACAATAAATTAGCATAATAAATAAATAAATAAGCAGGTATTATCTTAAAAGGTTTTTTCACAAGACACAATATAATAACAATAATAATTATGTACTAAAATTGGTAAATAAATAAGATTAAATAAATCAGTACAATAAGTACTTGGAATAAACAATTATTCTTAACATCACACAATTCTTCATGCATGCATTCTGTTGTATATAGTAAATAAAAACTGAGCATTCAGAATTAAAATGGCTGAGGGTAAATACAAGTTTCTTGAAAAAGTTCTTTCTAGCTGATGGATCCAGATGAAAGTTTCAGAAAAGATTCATTCAGAGAATGGGCAGGATCGCGTAGTATTTGACTGGCTTTTGTTTTTAGTATAGCATTGGACTGGTGTGTCTGTTTGTTGCCAATCAACTTGCTAGCAGTGTTGACAACCCAGGCAAGCTTTATTTTATTTTTGCTACTAACACTGCCATACCATGTCATTATTTAAAAAGATACAACACACATACATAACAGCCAATATTGGCTCCTTACGACGTACCCCATTCAGATTCAGATATGTTATGGTATAGCCAGAGCCAAAACAACTGAGCTGGAGCTCTTCAACACGGATGGGATCAAAACTTAAAACAGATACCGTACTAAAGCGATGAGACGTCCGAGACTGAGCAAGATATGTGCGCTTTTGGTCCGACCATGGGGGGGGGGTGCCACGGTTCCTATATAATGGCTCTGGTATAGTCATACATATGCTGCATTTTAACTGTGTCAAAAAAATGAAGACAAGAATACGTACCAAATTCAACATACGAATATACACCTATTGAAATCAACACGGCAGTCAACTGGAAGTTCAGACCCTGAAATCAGATAATACTCTGTCACACTGGGGCTTTATATGCCCCTCATTTACCAATTCTATACAATCCAAAACACATGTACACCAGGAAAATGTAGACGAATGCAACTGGTGGTTCAAAACATTGTCACAGTGATCCATTTATCTAATTATATTTTTGAGATGGTCCCTAAACATTTTTTTTAAAAAATTAAGCCTTGCAACAAATACTCCTAGTGCTTAGCAAATACACTATTTGAAGAATCCAGTGTACATATATATATATATATATATATATATATATATATATATATATATATATATATATATATATTATAATATATATATATATATATACTATAATATATATTATATATATTATATTTATCACTAGTTACTAATGATCTAAGTCAGCGCTCAATAATGGTTATCACAGTCTCCACGACCTGACACATCACTCAACTGACACAAGTTCTACTGTACATGTTGATATTTTGAGTTACCAGTTCAACCAAAGCTGCTGCAACAAGACCTTTGAAAGATGTATTTTTAAAAGCATTACCATTACAAAACTGAACATTCAAGCCAGAAACAGGTGCCAGTTATATTGACTTAAGATACACAAGTGATCCCACAATGAGAAAAGACATACGTGTACGATCGCGCTTGC
The DNA here is from genome assembly GCA_025642075.2 of Ridgeia piscesae. Taxonomy (NCBI): domain Eukaryota; kingdom Metazoa; phylum Annelida; class Polychaeta; order Sabellida; family Siboglinidae; genus Ridgeia; species Ridgeia piscesae. The sequence goes on from JAODUO010000587.1 coordinate 227,389, forward strand.
CATGTAGGTGGTAATGAGGGCGAAAAAGTTGCCCATTGGACGTGCCATCTTGAACACATCTGAAACATACCACAGCAGACTAAAATCTGCAAGCCACTGGACGCTGTTAAAACTGACCCCCCCCGTTATTGTCAGACATCAATTGTTTGATAAACTGAACTTCAAAACATCATTAAATAACACTTACCCACACAACCCCACTCTATGCAATTTGCTATGAGGTGATGCTTCATCAAGCTAACCAAAAGATCCTCTCCAGCCCTCAAGCATCACGTCGATTCTACGTGAATTATATTCACAAATCACATAATGAAAATGTGCTTAAGCTACTAATACAAACAGCAACACATGTCTTCTTCCCAATGCACTTACATGTTTTGAGCCAATAATGCATAGGAACATTCCAATTCGTAACGACCTCTACCAATGACCTTGGAAACTCAATGTGCAGTGGTCGAACCACTGTCAAGTCCCTGAAAAACACACATTTTTTTAAAAGTTGGGCAGTACAGCCATTCTAAATATCTGGCAGGTATAATTACATAATTCTTCCTTGAATTGGAGGTTACAGATTTAACTCAATTAACTGTAGGTCAGAATAGGTGGTTCCACCTTGGAAACATTGAAAACTATTATACAGAATCAACCAATCACTTGAATGCATGTTTGAAATAAAAAAGTTATGTTAAATTAAATTACAACAATTTACAACAAATGAAAATATTTCAACCAGCCACACTAGTCGGACCTCATTAATATTCATATAGTAACAACATGCAAATTTGCACGGGTTCCATCAGCAACAACAGTCATTATTTCAGTCACTACCTTGTAGCTACTGCAATAGTAGAATTAGCTTCAATGCTCTCCGTTACTCACCACCGTACGTCCCCATTGGTCTTTGTCATGCCAAGTCCTGACAGTGTCACAGTGAGTTGTGACAGGTAGCAGATGAAATAATGACTGAATCTGAAAGACTGGGCGTCCCGGAATGCTATAAACCAGCTGGAAAAAACAGAGAACAAACAACCCAAAATAGGATATTTTAAGCAGGAAGAACTTGTAAATATAAAGGTCATGCAAGTCATTTTACATGCACAGAGAAATGACATTGGGGTACAATATATTACAAATATAATTCTGTAGTTACTACAACATGCTTGTAACAGTGAAAGGTTTACAGATATTCGCTCAAATTCATCACTTGATTGTGACCTGGTTACTGTAACTGAACTCACATCCACGAAAGTGGAAAAAGCCAAACACAAATATAAACCATCTGGTACTATTCAAATCTGACATAACTCTATGACAGTTTATACCATGCACCGTAACTTTCTAGTGTTATCCTGATTGTTTGGTCAGACATAGATTGCCATAGAATTGTAAACTTTAAATGTTTTAAATTTAAATAAATTGTAAAACTTATGTTTTTGGAAGGGCTAGGTTAATATCAGTGCAGTAAAAACCTTAGATATATATTCACTCGCTTAACAGTTCACATGCTCATGTCACTTGATGGCTGCATTACTTACATTTGCATTCCGTCTGTGAAAAGCCAATACATGATGCAAGATGTATAACAAATGTATTTACACTGCCAAAGCCTGTATTTACACAGTAAACTTGTCAAACAGAAACTTGTATTTTGACACCCAGTAGAAGAGCTGCCAACAAAACTACACTGGTGAATTTACACTCAGTAGAACAGCTGCAAACAGCAACTACAATAGTATATTTACACCAGTAGAACTGTTGCAAACAGAAACTACAATAGTATATTTACACCAGTAGAACTGTTGCAAACAGAAACTACAATAGTATATTTACACCAGTAGAACTGTTGCAAACAGAAACTACAATAGTATATTTACACCAGTAGAACTGTTGCAAACAGAAACTACAATAGTATATTTACACTCAGTAGAACTGTTGCAAACAGAAACTACAATAGTATATTTACACCAGTAGAACTGTTGCAAACAGAAACTACAATAGTATATTTACACCAGTAGAACTGTTGCAAACAGAAACTACAATAGTATATTTACACCAGTAGAACTGTTGCAAACAGAAACTACAATAGTATATTTACACTCAGTAGAACTGTTGCAAACAGAAACTACAATAGTATATTTACACTCAGTAGAACTGTTGCAAACAGAAACTACAATAGTATATTTACACTCAGTAGAACTGTTGCAAACAGAAACTACAATAGTATATTTACACTCAGTAGAACAGCTGCAAACAGAAACTACAATAGTATATTTACACTCAGTAGAACTGTTGCAAACAGAAACTACAATAGTATATTTACACTCAGTAGAACTGTTGCAAACAGAAACTACAATAGTATATTTACACTCAGTAGAACTGTTGCAAACAGAAACTACAATAGTATATTTACACCAGTAGAACTGTTGCAAACAGAAACTACAATAGTATATTTACACTCAGTAGAACTGTTGCAAACAGAAACTACAATAGTATATTTACACTCAGTAGAACAGCTGCAAACAGAAACTACAATAGTATATTTACACTCAGTAGAACTGTTGCAAACAGAAACTACAATAGTATATTTACACTCAGTAGAACTGTTGCAAACAGAAACTACAATAGTATATTTACACTCAGTAGAACTGTTGCAAACAGAAACTACAATAGTATATTTACACTCAGTAGAACTGTTGCAAACAGAAACTACAATAGTATATTTACACCAGTAGAACTGTTGCAAACAGAAACTACAATAGTATATTTACACTCAGTAGAACTGTTGCAAACAGAAACTACAATAGTATATTTACACTCAGTAGAACTGTTGCAAACAGAAACTACAATAGTATATTTACACCAGTAGAACTGTTGCAAACAGAAACTACAATAGTATATTTACACTCAGTAGAACTGTTGCAAACAGAAACTACAATAGTATATTTATACTCAGTAGAACTGTTGCAAACAGAAACTACAATAGTATATTTACACTCAGTAGAACTGTTGCAAACAGAAACTACAATAGTATATTTACACCAGTAGAACTGTTGCAAACAGAAACTACAATAGTATATTTACACTCAGTAGAACTGTTGCAAACAGAAACTACAATAGTATATTTACACTCAGTAGAACTGTTGCAAACAGAAACTACAATAGTATATTTACACCAGTAGAACTGTTGCAAACAGAAACTACAATAGTATATTTACACCAGTAGAACTGTTGCAAACAGAAACTACAATAGTATATTTACACCAGTAGAACTGTTGCAAACAGAAACTACAATAGTATATTTACACCAGTAGAACTGTTGCAAACAGAAACTACAATAGTATATTTAACTCAGTAGAACTGTTGCAAACAGAAACTACAATAGTATATTTACACTCAGTAGAACTGTTGCAAACAGAAACTACAATAGTATATTTACACCAGTAGAACTGTTGCAAACAGAAACTACAATATATATTTACACTCAGTAGAACTGTTGCAAACAGAAACTACAATAGTATATTTACACCAGTAGAACTGTTGCAAACAGAAACTACAATAGTATATTTACACCAGTAGAACTGTTGCAAACAGAAACTACAATAGTATATTTACACCAGTAGAACTGTTGCAAACAGAAACTACAATAGTATATTTACACCAGTAGAACTGTTGCAAACAGAAACTACAATAGTATATTTACACCAGTAGAACTGTTGCAAACAGAAACTACAATAGTATATTTACACCAGTAGAACTGTTGCAAACAGAAACTACAATAGTATATTTACACCAGTAGAACTGTTGCAAACAGAAACTACAATAGTATATTTACACCAGTAGAACTGTTGCAAACAGAAACTACAATAGTATATTTACACCAGTAGAACTGTTGCAAACAGAAACTACAATAGTATATTTACACCAGTAGAACTGTTGCAAACAGAAACTACAATAGTATATTTACACCAGTAGAACTGTTGCAAACAGAAACTATTTCAGTGTATTTTCACCCTGCAGACCGGCTTCAAACAGAAACTACAATACTAATGTTGGCACCGTGTTGACAAATAAAGCCTCAGAACCTCCACAGGTCAGTTTTTAACATCTTACAAAATCAATAGTATATTTAGTGTTTGCCGCCTAGTAATTTCAATGCGTTTTTTTTTTTTTTTTTTGGGCCCCCAAAATAAAGCCTCAGAACCTCCACAGGTCAGTTTTTATTACATCTTACTAAAATGCATTAGTGATGAAATTTTGTGTTTGGCTGCCTAGTACATTTCAATGGGTGTTGCTTGTGCTTGTGCCAGGACTGGGAACTCATTGTATTACTGTCGGCCGTTGCCTTGGTGGCCCAGACATATACACACATGCAGTGTTATGCCATGTTAAATGTGCTTATATTAAAACACGAAGAAAGAAAGGAGCCTGTATTCACACATTTACATACCGTTCACAGACCCAGAAACTCATAGGCTCAGCGTGCATAGACATACACACACTAACACAAGCTAGCTCAGTTACTTGTTAGAAAACTTTACACTCAGCAGTGCTGTACATTTAGTAAAACTGCTTGAAATAGTAAACAGTTATCACACACATTCAGAGCATATCTATTCATTATTTTAAAATTTAAACCCACTTTCTCTGTTCCTAATGATACAATGCCATGTTCACAATGTTAGGATAAACATGTTAAAGCTACAAACTTCCCAGTAGATTGCATTTAAGAAACTCAAAACAGTTTTGTACGTTATGTGCTGTGACATTATAAACACAACTGTGGTTGACAAAGGCTACCGCTACATACCTTGTTCTTTCTACTCAACAACAACAACCTATTTAGTTAATCTGCTACATGTCTGGTATCCTTAGGACCCTCATCATCAGTTTCCAAATAATGTTTTGTTCCTAAAACTAAGCTCAATATTGGGAAACGTGCTTTCTCTGTAGCTGCGCCAAAAATCTGGAATCATCTCCCTAATACAATGACATTTTCTGAAACGAGCTACCTTTTGTTAAAATAAAATAAAAACACATTTGTTTGAAATTGCATTTCATCCTAAATTTGACTGTCCCGTGCTCCAATAACGACTCTTTCTTGTCCCCATTTATTATTATACCAAATGATTTTGTTTGTTGTGCCTCCGAGTTTGAATGTTCACAGAGACAGGTGTTATAGGAGGGTTATCATTACTATAACTTTAAAAAATCTGGATTTGGCACTGTATGAAGTAGACTACAGCAAACTTCCTGCTAATAATGACGACCCCACAAATGGAACATGGCAAACCCTAATATTCTGCGTAAGTGGTACCCACAATGTTGCGGTCTCGCCGATGCTGCGGACTGGAGATATAGTCCTGGAAGCCCAGCCAGGGCCCGAATATGACAGAGCCAACATGGAAGACATAACCACAGTACTCCCAGATACTGGGCGGGTCCTGCAGGGTGCCACCCTGGAGGTCAAAGGCCACTGATATCACCTTCATGGCCAGCACCATCTGGGAGCCTGCACAGACAGAGAGAGAGAGAGGTAACTTGGGGCTTAGAAAGTTAGTAAACTTAAAGTGAAACTTGTAAATGCAACAGAAATATTCACTAATAACAACTTATCAGGATTAAAACTACTGCATTTTCAAATTTATAACAGAACGATTCATATATACAGATTATCAGTATCAACAATGATACATTTCTAGCAGTAAAATTAATAAGTTTAAAGGTCACAAGTAGCTATAGAACATTCTTCTAACAATGATTTCAATCCAGAGGACAGCTGGACATATCAACACATTCAAATCGAATTTCAAAGACAATCATATATTAATTAAAAAGTGAATTGGCAGTTGAATCAATTAATTGATCGCATTCCAGCAAGGTATTTTCTTAGAAAACTGTAAAAAGAATAACGGTCTTTATTTACCTCGGATGCGATGCCACTCTGCTTTGTCCGCTACCAACAGCTCACTGTAACAAACAGGAAATAATACTTGTTTACAAACCATTTAAAGGCAGACCAAGCACTACCTATTTATCACTGGGTTTGTGGACTTAGTGCGAGTGTGATATATGTAAATGTGATGTTTTGTCTCAGTCACCCAGCATCATTCTCAGTAACATTCAGGGATAAATAAATCTATGAGTCTGAAGAAAAATAACACAATTATTTGGTCAAAATTCCCCATTGCTCAGGGTTCTTAGGTACCAGTTTTAAGGTATGTAAGACAGCTAGATCAGACAAATATAAACTGGTTATTCAGAATGCTACTGTATGCACGCACGCTTTCTGTGATTATTCTGATGTAAAAAAACTACTTATCAGTTGGGGATGTTTTATGGAAATGCTAATGAGAAAAACTTTTCACAAATTTTGTCACAAAAAACTTAACAACTGAATACTTTGGGGAGGGGTTTTCTGAGTGTGTGTGTTCTGAAGGACATATTTTATATAGTCTCTTGGTCAATTTGGAGGACATTTCTTCTTGTATAGCCAGTATCACTTTAAGTGCCACTACACTATGTGGAGACTATACTATGTGGATTGTATGCTTTGGAAAGGCAAATTTATACAACAAAATGTTTAATAACTGCCAAATAATGGAGTTAAAATAGCAGATGATTATAATAATAATAGTTTATTTCACTCTCTCTGGGCAATCGTAGAGACTGAAATGGGTACATAAAACATGCAAAGTATATTTGTTAAAATAGATTCAAATAATACATAATTTAAGACATTACCGTAAATATAAATTATAATGTAGAGAATATACGATATGTATATATAAAACTAATTAAAATAATTTAAGACATTAAAACATATTTTATGTTAAAATATTACGCCGACAGGTCAATGTATTTGACTAAACTTATAAAAAATAATAAATAGTTTAAAACATTAAAATAAATAGATCTAAAAAATCAATTAAGGCTTCACAATATTTTACATATAACCATATCAGCATGCACGATTATAGAAAAACTGTGTAATATTTGAATTTTATAGTATACTGCTGCTTCAATTATACATGTGTCCTCCATCAAATTTCGCCTTTATCAGTTGTTCACTATTATTATATAGGTGGATTATACTACTATTGCTGCATGATATCTTATAAATAGAAGTCAGAATAATCCCACATATTATTGCCACTTGAAACCTTTGCCATATATTTCCACCATAAAGAAATACTTCTGTCGTTAGAAGTTCAATACAATATACAATGGAATACACAAATAATAGACGTCCATCATATATCATTTCATGGAGTTTGTGCTAGAAAAGATATGTGAAACATGTTAATTCAGAGACTTTGACAACAGAGGGTAATGACAGAGTGACAAAAGATTGGACGAATAAAGATAATGACCTGACCAAGAATTAATGAACTACATCATGGTGTAAAGTGAAGTTGGCAGCGATAACCTGTATGGTTATTTGTCAATGGAATTATAACCAAGGGGTCATTCAATGTCAAATCAATCACTTTTTGGCCATTTTTTGCATCACCCAACTCCAAATTTAATTTAATTCAGTACATTTGTTAGTTCACATGAGTATATCAAAATAAAATAAAAATCTAGGTCAAGTATCATTGATAGGTCACTGAACTTTGACCCGATTCGCATACTGACCACTACAGTAATGCCTGTAACTCTGCTATTAATATAGCTAGAGAAACAAACAATATATCATTGGAAAGCCAATACACATGTGCATATAACTGTCATAAAATTAAAGCAATAGGGTAAATAATAATATTGTAATTTTTGAAATTTAACCTTTGACCTCAGATACCCAAAGCAATTATCCTCTGATTTTGCTAATATTTTTTAGACAGTATCCTATACTATTGCAGAAGAGTCCCTGAAAATATTAGAGTGGGCAAATAATAATGTTCAGCGATACATTAAATTATGTACACCCAACGTCACCCGCGGATGGAAAATTGCACCAGGATAGCATTGTTTAACCCAATATAAACATTTAGCACAATCTCTGATTTTGCTAATACAGTGTATTGTGTACACAGGATCCAGTATAATTGCAGAAGAGACCCTGAAAATATTAGAGTGGGCAAATAATAAGTTTCAGAGATACATTAAATTAAGTACACCTATGGATGAAAAATTGCACCAAGATAGCACGTGTACTGTATAACCGTTGCAATACAAACATACAGCACAATCTCTGATGTATAAATCCATATACAATCCCATGTATGTATATATGCTCTTTAATTATATATTTGCTATACAATATACCAGGGGTTATTGTTATGCAATTATCCATCAGAGGGACAAGATCATGCATGTAAATTGTGTCTGTAATATTATGTGATTTGTGGCATACATAGCAATGTTAAAGCATACAAATGATCAACTTGTATTGCATAATACATAATTTTATGGTAATCATTGCAGATTGAGTTGTATTGACAGTTGATCAGCTTCATGTGTGATGATTGCAGTTTCATTACACTGAGATATAATATGTGAAGTGATCTGAAAAAGGTGAAGTAATGAAATTTATAATTAGTGAGCACATATACATATATGATTTACAGATCAGAGACTGTGCTGTATGTTTGTATTGGGTTATCCAGTGCTATCCTGGTGCAGTTTTTCATCCACAGTTGTACTTAATTTAATGTATCTCTGAACATTATTATTTGCCCACTCTAATATTTTCAGGGACTCTTCTGCAATAGTATAGGATATTGTGTAAAAAATATTATTTTATAATAGTTGTGTGTGCATGGTTATTGGCTTTCAAATGATATATTGATTGTTTCTCTATCGTTATTAATAGCAGAGTTACAGGCATTAATATAACGGTCAGTAGTGATTTGGGTCAAAGTTCAGTGATCTATATCTTCCATGATATTTGACTTAGATTTTTATTTTTTATATTCTCGCATGAGCCAACAACTTTACTAAATTTCATCAAAATTGGAGTCGGGTGATGTTTTGAGTGATTGATTTGACATGGAATGACCCCCCCAAGATCACAAACTTCACTGCGGCAACACATGGTGGCTATTATCACTGACCATTATGAAGACTTATCATGATTAAACAATGTTTAATATTACAGTCCATCACACATTCTGCTCTAAGACTATACTCCAATTGTACCACAAAATGTTAATTCTATGTATGTTTCGAATTACCAGATACTTTATATGCGCCATAACTCATAAGCGTTGCACAATACAAGTACAATTTGTGTAATCTACACGTTTATGTAATTCATTTTTTACAACCACCAATGGCATTCAACTAAGGCAACAACTGGTAATTACAAACACAGCTTTATCTGTGTCTGTCCAGTACCTGTCATTTGGAAAGGCTGAAATCAGTTTTTTCTTCTGACATGGTCATCATAAAATAGCAGGGCCACTGGCAGGAAATCATTTCACATGCATAGCCGACATTGTGTGTCCTGTACAAATCCTCTCTCTCACCCCAGTCAATATCTAGTAGGAAGACAATGCTAATAATTTAGGTTAATTATATATGTCAAAGCCAACACTTGCATGCGCACGACCTTTTTGGAGTGGCAAAATATGATCTTGCACAAAAGGTTGGTTATAAACAGATCGTATGTGGCCATTTATCAAGAAAAACTTAATCAGACTGACAGCCTACATACATACATACATATAGAGTTATTAACCTTTTTCTCATTATTCACCATCAATTATAGCTGTGATATACAAGAAAACAATTCATGTATACAATTATCATGGAATATACTGGCTTCATAAATGTCCAATGACTATTCATTTATGTAAATTCATTTACACCGACTGATCAATAAATGACATCTTCATCAATTACATCTTAAGCGTATTCACACTTCTAGCATTAATACAATTATTAGATAATTTGTTACAGTCATATATCCCCATCTTATCGGTCCCAATTGATTTTCTATTCCATTCCTTGCATCAGAAATGCAATGGTGCAAATTTATATCCCTCGGTTTGTTTCGTTTACTGCTGTTCCTATTTTGTTGAGTCACATATACTGTGGATACTGTCTGTCATGTCTCTCGGAAAGAATGAGTCTACTGTACAAAGCAACCAGTTCCAGATGGCTTGTAGGTAATATTATATAGAATATTGAGTGACAAATGGTTTTTATGCAACTAGGCCTGCTCTTATCGCATTATGTCTTTAAATGCATTCAGTTTTCACACAGCCAGTAATTACTTATGCAGTGAGCAGGTCATTTGTCCCAGTACCAGGTAATTTATTATCAGCGAACAAAAATTTTATTACACCAACTCTACAAGCATTGTCATTATACTAATGGCATTACATATGAAAATATTTCTCCCGAAGTCATTACAACCAGTAAATCTAAAAAAAAAATATTGCGTAGCCTCTCGCATACTTTACACATACCCATACAGACTTTTTTCAATATGCAGGTTTGGTATATATTCCAATTGACTGGTTTGCATTTTTTTGACAGTGAATCTACTACTGCAAATAAAAAATAACACAGCACGCTAACTTAAGTACATACAGATGAAATGATAGAATTAGTGGTTTTTAACAATGCAAAACGAATATCATTCTGCAGCTCTGGCAGTTTATCAGTCTTCCGACGTGCTCCGTGCAGCTGGTGCCAATGCACACACAACTATCATCCATGTCTGGCTTTGATCATTGACAATATAAATATGCCAGATAATATCTCACTACTGGTAGCTCGCAGATGCATGCATAATGTCCTTCACACGAGTAACATTTCTGAAGACACACGGACAGAAACGTTATGCGACTAGCTCAAAATCATATATCCACCGCATGGTGTAAGGAATCAAGAATGTGTCATTACTAACAAAGACCTACACTAGTGCAGGTGGCCATGCAAACAGCAACATGTGTTGTGCACTTTAATAATTCTGATAATAAGTGAATGTAATTGTATACAGTGCAAAACCAAACTATTGTATACAATATCTTTTAAAGTGTAGGTGCCAGCTCTTATGTTTCAGCTTTTTCATTTAATATGACGTTCTCGACTATAACACGCATGTTTGAAGGTTTAGTGTCTGCCGATTTGTGTTTAGCTACTTGATTAAGATCAGAACAATGTTCACAAATTTAAAAATTCCACCTGCAACCCATTCAAATGACAAACAAAACATCCAGCTACAAAACAAAAATTGATTGGCAATAATTTTGAGGTGAGCAGAGTTAACTGCAATACCCTCTGATGTTTGCCTTTTCCACATTCTAGAGTCTAGATAACAGACTTCCCATTAGAAACTACTGCTTGGCCAATTCTAGGCAGAGGAGCCGACACCCTCCCTTTAAGTTGTTTTGTTTTTAAAGAAAAGTATAACAATTTCCTTGGTGTAATGTAAACCACACCTAATTGCAGAAACAAAATTGTACATTTTAAATTTACATGCAGTATCACATTCCAAACAAAACACGATCATCATTTACAGGTTACATACGTACCAGGTTAGCAGGTAGACAGCAGTGACAAATGAGACCGCCCCACCACACATACTGCGGCACTTGCAGGAGGTGACACACAGGAGTAAGTAAGCAAGAAGGGCAAGCATGACGATGTAGACGAGACTCTGTTGAAAGAACAGGTGCATGGCGTAGACCCCACACCCTGCACACACGACATGCTGCACTCGCCGCCCCATAGCGCTCTCTGGCAGCACTGTCGAGAACAATCACAATCAGATCAAGTAATATCCCCTACATTGGCCTCGTACTTACTCACATCGCACTTTAGGGCATCAGTCTTTTATTAGTGCATGTTTTATCAGGAACAAAAGTTCAAACATAATCATCTATATATATTTATTTAAATACTAGCAATAGATCATCTTTGTGTAGAGAAGTTGGTTTATTTACATGCTCTACTGGTAACATCTACGCCAGTTGATTAATATAGATTAGATTTATATATATATTATATTTCATTAACTGGTCCTAATTGTATCATTGGAGCTATGTTCCTTGTTTTTTGCAAAAGATCTGCAGTGTTATGGAATACTTGGAACCATAGCTTTATGTAGAGACCCGTCATTTGGATGGTTAAAAACGAATATGGACGGGTAAAAAAATGAAGGAGCAAAAAATAGGTCTTCCAAAACCATAGATATTGTTAGTTATGCCTAGAAAGTGAGAGAAAATGGTGTCACATGTGTGTTTGTAGTCCATTTCAGGTCATCAGACACATTTAAAAGTTTATAAACTGGCTTAACAGTTAACATCCATACATGTGTCCATCAAAACACGTGTGACTGACAATAATTTGGTCCTGCATAAAGCCCTGCTTGGAACACAATTTAAATGATTTCAATAATGAGCATAAACTGTGTCTGAAAGCTAAATGTATACAGTATATATATATATATATATATATATATATATATCATTCAGCTTTCAAACTATATATATATATATATATATACATATATATATTAACATATACAGACATATGATACTAAGAGTAAGACACGTACCTTCTGCTATGATTATGGCTATCACTCGACATGCCAGACACAGCCCTAGGAGTGGATATATAGTCGAGACAACCTGTGATGATGTTGGCAGAATACACTGGTCCAGTACATCGGTGAGGGTAACCTTTGAATCTGCCAAGCCTTCGTCTTCATAACCATACTCATCGTCATAATAACCATCATCTGTGCCTTCTACTTCTTGTTCATCGTTGTAGTTCATCAAATCTGAATCCATCTCAGGCACATTCTGCCAATCCATTTCTGTCGGCTGCATGTCTGCCCACAGTTTATACGTTAATGTATCCTATCAGCTTATTTTGTATTTGGAGTCGATTTGTATCAGATGTGAACAGCGTAAACGAACTAAGGCAAAGCATTGACAATGCATCTGAAAAATGCCCGCGTAATCATGTGTCATATAGCAAGTATATCAGAAAGAGTGCAGCTGTTCGCAACAAAACAATTGTGCTAGCTCGCATTGCCATGGCAGACATGACACACCTAGTAAATTTAATCATGTATTCAATAATTTCAATTTGTCACTCCGTTACGTAAATCAACGTCACAGCGACCAAACGACAGCTGATACGGATTGTAGATAGCAATGTTTTAACGGAAGCATGACATTTACATGGCTAGCTGAGTGGTCTAAACGAAATGTTATGACCCGTCTGTAATGCAGCGTCAGTGCCGACAGAGTCAGTATGCCGGGCAGCCTAATCCTAGAAGTTTAAAGTGTAACAGAGTACGCAGACACAGCTGACAGCTACTGCTACTGCCAGTGCCACTGGCCGTGAATGGGCCGTTCCTTTGTAAGTCATGCTCCGTGCGTCGCCATGCACTCGACTGCATTTTGAACATGCATCGACGTCTACCAGTAAGACACGTCCATTCCGAGACTGAAGTAACACTTGAACTATATCTCAATTTTAAATGCCAAAACCGCGCCTTTACCAGTCTCGAGATACCTCGGCGGAGAAGGTGAAGGTTGTTGTCAAAACCCAATCATGCTCACATAACTGCTTAATGGTTTCTAGCGCTGCTCTTCAATAAACGACGGCGTATTAAATTCATCGTGCAATTTCAGAGCAGCTGAGTAACAGGGCCTAAAACAGATGTTCATGTTGTGATGACGATAAATTAATTACGTCTAACGCCAGGCTCTCAAAATCAAAGCCAATATCAATTTATGTTGATCAGCATTCGTCAATCGACAGGTCGCTAGATGGCACCACTTATTTTGTTCTGACGCCACCACGAATAATATTGGTGTATACACCAGAAAAATTGTCAACGCTATAAAATAACTAATTATAAATCATAAATATATTAGGACATATCACTGAGAGTGTCAAAGATCTGTAGTTCTTCGATATTGGTGAAAAATATGAAACTACTGTCGATTGATTACGTCACATAGCAACATACAAAATGTCACCCGAAATGAGTTAATCAGTTGTAACCGTCGAAAATGAAGAAGTGAGTGTGGTCGCCGTATGTGCGAAGATTTATTTATTATAACATTTTGTGTATTATGTTATTATAATTATAAAGTATCTTCTTAGTTAAGGCCTAATGATAAACAGGTAATCATAAGGAGTGAGCTGCCGCCAGCTCGTCCTCGGTCCGGATGACTGATCTGGAACTGTCAACTGCCTACTACTACTAGTTAGTTCAGCCGTACGAAGCCTGACCATCGACGACTGCGTATCATATATTTCCTATTATACATTCGCCAGTTGCTGCACTCCGCTCTCAAAGAAGCGAGAATTGGAAACCAGGATTTGTGGAAACGGTCGTCGAGTTGGTAAATTCCATTTCGTTGGCGAAGTGCCATGGGCATGGGTCACGCTGGTTCCTAAACACTACCAAGATACGTGATCGTCTGTTCCGTACTCCAATACTGGCAATAGTACCATATAATATATACATTACTGAGAGGTGGATAGTCAAAACTCAGGCGACCGTTTAACTGAGATGTTATACTCTTACGGAAAATCCACACTGAAACCGAATCTGACGGAAACAGTCAGGGTATGTTTAAAAAAAGGCGTTTCAAGATGGTGTTAAAAAATCATAATCTTAAGCGAAAGAGGGATATTTCTATAAGGTACAAATTGATAATCTACACACTTGGTACAGTTTGACAAACAAATATTTATTATTTTCTTGTTGAAAATTGTTTCAAAATCCAATAATTTATCAGCAGCATCTGTTTTTTGCTCGCTGTGCAGAGAAGAATTTACTTAAAACGAAACCTTACACAAGCCGGCGCCGTATAAACTTTCTCCACGGGAGCGTCACTATTGACAAGGTTTAGATTTCAAGATTGCAGAGATTAGAGTGACAACACTTCGAACGGAATATCTGTGGTTGAGTATAGTAATATGAAGGTCAGCAGTACGAATTTTAAATTAGGTAATGCCCAAACGTCTATTTTCAATAGGCATAGCTGGAAAGCTTTAGAAATAGACAACTGAGCGAAGAGTGGTATGCGCCATGTACAGTGGACTGTGAATGAGAGAAAGAATATGAATTTTATCAAATTTTCGACAATAATTCGGCATTTGTGTAGAATGAGAACCTATTTCAAGTGTTCCTGCATTTGAAATTTAATTACGAGACACGCGCGGATGGGGCAGTGGTTAGCGCATCCGACTGGAATGCCGGCGGCCCAGCTTAAATATCCAGACGCAGCAAGGCCGATATATTTGGTACAACAACCAATTAACTTAGTCAGACATTGTTGAAATATGCAGCTGGTAGCGCAAGTGCAGGCATCGAAAGAAAGAATAAGAAGCCGGAAGAAAGAGGTTCCCTCAGTTCGCTTAGATCAACGATGTCGCCGTCCTGAAATCTGACGTAGCCAAAATTGAAGATGTCGCGTCTGCGGTATTGTCGTGACATCATAATAGGTGTGCCGTCTTTCGGGTACCATTAGTACACCGCGCTGCCGAACGCTGGCAAGAGATGCCAGTTTCTTTAGAGTAATCTCGACTGCGTCAGTAACCGTACATGGTGGAGAGCTCTTTTTTATTGTTATTGGGTTTTTTCAGGTGTCTTCGCCTCGCGAAGATGTAGAGACAACTTTCCACGGTTGACGTCTTATATGAGCATCGCTGACCGACCACGTCCAATGTTGTGCAGACTGGCAATGCAGTATGACAACCAATTTACAGGGAGTGAAGCCGTGTTTTAACGAGAACAACCGCTACGTGCATAAAAACGTGTTGATGTAGTTGTTAATGTAAACCAATCATCGGGAGAATGAAAGGTAGCTTGACGTAGATATATGTATCATAACAAATGCGAGTGGACATTAGTTTTAATGTCACAGTTTTCACAAAATCGACACAAAAATTTAACACGTTTTAGCTACACGCTTGATCTAGCTAGCATTCACACTGTTATGTCTTATAACAAAAACTAATATAATACAGAGAGAACTCACATTGTGCCAAAACCAGTTTAATCACTCGACAACCGACTTTCGTAACTGTATCGTATAATACAGCCGCTGTGATTGGTCAAGTCCCATGAAGTCCATTTAAAATACCGGCAAGTGCCGCACGGTACCTAACACTTCCCCCCTTTTTTTTCTTTGTGTCCGAGTGTCTCTAGTACACATAGTCCTTTAGCGTAACGGGAACTCGGGACACCCGGCCCGAACGAGTTGTCTTTACCCCGGAAGTTACAACACGATCATCCGCTACTGGTGACACGTCTCGCCCGTGCTCTTCCGTCAGTTCAGCTGGTTCATTTGTCACGGGTGGAACCGCGGCCTCGCTCGGCTCGGACGACGGCCCTGTCGTTTCGCTCGGTGCTTGCGTTGACGAGTAGTCATAGTTCCTGTACTCTACACCCTCGGATCGTCGCATCTGATCCACGTGGCGTCTCCACGTAGCCCCGTCTACGAGAACCTTGTACAGTACTGGACCAATTCGCTCCAACACTTCTCCTTTTAGCCATTTCGGTCCTCTGTGATAGTGTCGAACCATGACCTTCTCTCCATTATGAAAAGAAACCAGAGTTCCTTTCTCATTTTTCAGAAGTCTCCCATTAACTACTCGTTTGATGTTCGGCTTCAGAAGATCCAACCTCGACTTCAGATTTCTACCAAACAACAGTTGAGCTGGACTGTGTCCTGTTGTAGCATGTGGTGCTGTGCGATACGCAAACAGAAATCTGTCGAGCTTGTGTTGGATAGATCGATCCGATCTGCCAGCTTTGACAGCGTTCTTGAAACTTTGAACCATGCGTTCCGCTAAGCCGTTGGTGGATGGATGATACGGAGCGCCAGTCACGTGTCGGATACCATTCATTTCTGTGAAATGTTTGAATTCTCCAGACACGAACTGAGGTCCATTGTCTGACACAACTTGCTCTGGCAGACCCATTCTTGCAAATAAGGATCGCCGAGTAGCTACAGTTTCTGCTGCAGTTGTGTTCCGCATCTCAAAAATGTCAGGCCATTTGGTGTGTGCGTCCACTACGACCAAGAATTTATTTCCTTGAAATGGTCCTGCAAAATCGATATGCAGTCGTTGCCATGGGTACGCTGGGTATTCCCATCTGTGCAGCGGAGCTTGTTTCGGGTTGTTTGCGACACCTTGACATCCTTCACATCTCTTTGTCACGTCTTCGATGTCTTCATCCATTCGGGGCCACCAGACATACCCTCTTGCAAGTCCCTTCATTTTTACAGTCCCCATGTGTCCCTCATGCAGTGTCTCCATCACTCTGCCTCGCAGTTTTGTGGGAACAATCACTCTGTTACCCCACATCAGAATACCATGATGCATTGTCAGTTCGTCCTTGCGATTGAGGTAAGGTGCGAAGTTCGGTTGCGATACGACACCTTCCCAACCTGACTCCACCAGTCGTACCACACGAGAAAGCAGTGCGTCTCTGTGTGTTTCTCTTCTGAGCTCTCTTTCCGTGACTGGTAACGTCTCAACAACGGTCATGTGAAACATTTCGACCTCATCAGGCTTGTCTTCTGGCACCTGACGAAGCGGTAGACGAGACAATCCATCACAGTTTGCATGCTGTTTGGAACCTCGATACTCAATTTGATACGCAAAGGCACCAAGGAAGAGACACCAGCGTTGCAATCGTGCTGCTGTTGTGACTGGTACTGCCTTTCCAGGGTCCATGATATACTTCAGGGGTTTGTTATCTGTGATCAATATGAACCGACGACCCTCCAAGTACGGCTGAAACTTTCTGACACCCCAGTAGAGTCCGAGAGCTTCCTTCTCGATTTGAGCAAACTTCTTTTCCGTTTGTGTTAGTGAGCGCGATGCATACGCTACCGGTCGTTCACTTCCGTCCGGCATCCGATGTGATAAGACGGCGCCCAGGCCATACGACGAACTGTCGCATGCCACAACCACGGGCAAGTCCAGGACTCGATCCTGAAGCAGCATTTCTCTCACGGTTCTGAACGCACACTCCTGCTCTTTGCCCCAGATCCAGTGTTCGTCTTTCTGCAAAAGTCTATGCAGTGGTGCAAGATGTGTAGCCAGGTCTGGTAAGAAACGTGCATAGTACTGCACCATTCCCAAGAACGATCTCAACTGTCCAACGTTCTGAGGACTAGGCAAGCCTGCCATAGCTTGCACTTTCTTTGGTGACTGGTGTAGTCCCTCGGCAGTGATGACATGGCCCAAGTACTCAACTGAGTTCTGCATAAATTTGCATTTCTCTCTGTTGGCCTTTAGTCCATGTTCCTCTAGTCGTCCCAGTACCTTGTCAAGGGCTTTCAGATGTTCTTCTCGAGTTCTGCCTGTGACAATGATGTCGTCAAGATAGCACTGGACACCCGGAATACCTTGTAGGACTTGGTCCATTGCTCTTTGCCATACCGCTGGTGCTGATGCCACTCCATACGGTAATCGTTGATACGGGTACAGTCCGCGATGTGTGTTAACAGTCAGGTAAGTCTTCGATTCTTCCTCAACCTCCATCTGAAGGTACGCCTGTCGTAGATCAATTACGCTGAACTGTTGACCACCACTCATATTTGCGTAAATCTCTTCAATTCGTGGCAGGGGGTACTCATCCACGTCGAGCTGTGGATTTATTGTCACTTTGAAATCGCCGCAAATGCGAACTTCACCGTCCTTTTTGATTGGTGTGAATATCGGCGCTGCCCACTCGCTGTGAGTCACACGCTTCACGATCCCTTCTGCTTCCATTTGTTCCAACCCTCGCTCAACAGCTGGCTTTCGTGCAAATGCGACAGGTCTGGCTTTCCAGAATCGTGGTTTCGGCTCTTCTTTCAGTTGGATCCGTGCTTTGATGTTCAATAACCGTCCGAGTTCGTCAGAGAACACCGCTGCATGTCTGTCGAGCACATCTCGGAAACCAGACTGCGTCTCTAGATGCATTACAGGCCAGTTCAAACGGATGGAGTGCAACCACTCCCGACTAAGCAGTGTAGGTCCAATTCCTTTCATCACATACAACTGAAGATACTTGCTTTGTTCTCCATAACGAACTTTAACTGACAACACGCCCAACGGTTTCACAGTTTCTCCCGTGTATGTGTGTAGCTGTAGAGTGGTGCTTTCTAACGGTACATGCCGCAGCTGTTCATGATATTTCTCCTCCCCGATGACAGAGACAGCTGAGCCCGTATCTAACTCCAAGTTCTCTGTTTTCAACTTCCATCATCGTGGTCACTTTGTTTTCCAACATTCGTTGTCTAGCCGCACTCACAGTAGTAGTCTTGCATGATCCGTGATCAACCAGGATCCCATCCTCGTCGCCAATTTGTTATGTCTTATAACAAAAACTAATATAATACAGAGACAACTCTCATTGTGCCAAAACCAGTTTAATCACTCGACAACCGACTTTCGTAACTGTATCGTATAATACAGCCGCTGTGATTGGTCAAGTCCCATGAAGTCCATTTAAAATACCGGCAAATGCCGTACGGTACCTAACACACACTATGTGATTGACCAGAACTGATATAATGAAACTGGCTTAGACTTGTAATCATTACTTTGTAAACCTTTCAGGTGGTTCCTTTTGGGGATATAGGGAGGACTCCCACATTAATGCTTTATTTTACAGGATGTGCTGTACTTGTATTAAGAAGTAGATTGGGTGGATAAAGTGCCAGTAACAGGTGCACCATAGCACCATCGTCTTGTGAACGAGTTTCTGTTGCACAAAGACAACTTGTGTACATTAATTGTCGTGTTTCAAAATAAGTAATGTCAAAGTTTGATGCGGAATTAAGGTATATGAAACGCAACTTGTATAACAGGCCGAGATCACACAGCTGAATGTATCTTAACAAACTTATGCAAAAACATAATTCGCGCGAATGTCACACATATTCTCGTACGCACACATACATCTACTCAATATAGTTATGTTTATTTGCTATTACCTCAAGCAGAACGCATTACCACTATAAAGCAGTATGCTTAGGAAACAGCATGCAAAGGCCAGGCGCTTCCCTATAGTATAACTCACGAGTGCACATTTGATTTTTCTTCCTTCTGAAAAATGTGTACAGATCAATCGATATTTTGAGACCAATATTGATCGCAATCATACATTACTCGGTACGCAGAATTGTATCTAAGTAGTGACGGAAAGCGGCATGATTTTGAGACATTGCCATGGCATCAATAGCATACGACACAGCAGTGATAATTAAATGCCAACAGGACACGTCATTGGACACGTCATGAGCTCCATGGCGAGAAACGGGTAACGCTAACAGCTAGACATACCAGCCATGGTGAACTGCCATACGAAAAACAAACGTTCTTGCTAACTACCCAGCCAACTATGCGAGTGTTTGCTAGACGTGTGTTGGGTGCACCACTTCTCTCGCTTCTTGTTTTATGAACTGCTTTTGTTAATAGTCTACACAATTTGTATAGTTTGGCATACACATTTTTATTTATTGTCACGAAGTTTGTAAAAATACGTTTCTCCAGTCATTTGTCAGCAAGTGTATTTGCTCGCTGAGCATGAAGAATTAAAACGAAATCTTATTCAAGCCGGCGCCGTGTTAACGAGGAAACTATTTATGTGTCACACCCAGTATAAACTCACAGCAGGACAACACATTGAACAGAATTTCTGTCATTGAGTATAGTATTATGAAGGTCAGCAGTAAGAATTTTAAATTGCATACTGCTCAAAAGTCTATTTTCAATAGGCATAGGTGGAAAGCTTTATAAATCGACAATTGATCGAAGAGTGGCATGCGCCATGTATAGTGGACTGTGAAATGCAAAAAAAATTCTATACTATTTCCGACAAGAATTCGGCATATGTGTAGAATGCGGACATGCCTCAAGTGTTCCTTCATTTCAAACGTCATTACGAGAGGCGCAGACAATGTAGTGGTTAGCGCACCAGACCGACACGCCGGTCGGGACGTGTTTAATACTCGGACACAGCAGGTCTGATATATTTGGTGTAATAACCAAGTGACATAGTCTGACAATGTTGAAGTGTGCGGCTGGTCGTGCAGTGCTATACGTCACTCACATTAACATGCCTCATACGTAAAAAGTACCCGAATGTTGCACAGGCCCTATGCCAATATGCAAAGGCAGTGTTATGTGCGTATCTTAGGACAACATACGGTAGCGCAACCTCAGACCTCGAAAGAAAGAAGAAGAAGACGGAAGACAGAGGTCCCCCCAGTTCGCTTAGATCAACGGTGTCGCCATCGTGAAATCTGACGTCGCCTGAAACGAAGATGGCGCGTCTGCCGTATTGTCGTGACGTCACAATAGGTTGCGTCGTCTATCGGATTGGCGCAATTACTACACCGCGCAGCGCTGGCAAGAGATGCCAATTTCTTTAGAATAATCTCTACTGCATCGATGTGGAATTTACGCTTTTGACACAAAGGGGGATGAAGGGAATGCGGGCGTGTGTAAGAATGTAGCCTACTCGTTTCAACTTCGTTAGTCACCGTAGGTAGTGGAGAGCTCTTTTTATTGTCGTTGTGGTTATTTTCAGGTGTCTTCGCGTGACGAAAATGTAGAGACACTTGTCCACGATTGAAGACTTCTGGCAGCATCATTGACTGACCAGGCCCAATGTTGTGAAGATTAGCAACGCAGGACAACCAATTTACAGCGAGTGAAGCCTTGTTTTAACGAGACCAACCGCTATGTGCATTAAAACGTTGATGTAGTTGTTAATGTAAACCAATCACCGGGAGAATGAAAGATAGCTTCACGTAGATATAGTAATTATGTATCATAACAAGTGGACATAAGTTTTAATGTTATAGTTATCACAAACTCGAGAAAACAATTGAAACGTTTCAGCTACACGCTTGATCTAGCTAGCATTCCCACTATATGATTGATCAGAACTGATACAATGAAGCTTGCTTAGACTTATAATCATTTCCTCGTAAGTAGTAACTGTTTCAGGTGGTTCTTTATGGGATATAGGAACGACTCCCACATTAATACTTAATTTTACAGGATATGCTGTATTTGTATTAAGACATAAATTCGGTGGATAATGTGCAAAGCAAGCATCTATACCAGTAACAGGTGCAACATAACACCATCGTCTTGTGAGCAAAAACAACTTGTCGTATTTCAAAATATGTAATGTCAAAGTATGATGCGGAAATAAGGTACGTTAAACGCATAAATGTATAACAGGCCGAGATCACACCGCTGAATGTATCTTAACATTGATATGCAAAAGTATCATTCGCGCGAATGTCACAAACATTTTCGTACTCACACATACACTCAATCAATACAGTTATGTTTCTTTGCTATTGCACCAAAGGCAGAACGCACTACCACTGGAAATAGTATGCACAGGAAGCAACATGCAAAGGTATCCCTCAGCCAGGCACTTTCCTATAGTATATAACTCGCTCGTACACAGTTTATTTTTCTTCCTTCTGAAAAACGTGTACAGATCAATCGATATTTTGAGACCAATATTGATCGCAATCATACATTACTCGGTACGCAGAATTGTATCTAGGTAGTGACGGAAAGCGGCATGATTTTGCGACATTGCCATGACATCAATAGCATGCGACACAACAGTGATAATTAAATGCCAACAGGACAGGTCAGTGTCCATGCCATGAGCGCCATGACGAGAATCGGGTAACGCTAACAGCTAGATATACCAGTCGTGGTGAACTGCTATTCGAATTCTTTCAAACGTTCTTTCAAACGTTCTTTCAAACTACGCGAGTTGCTAGATTTGTGTGGGGGCACCATTTCCCTCGCGTTGCGTTTTATGAATTGTTTTTGTCGATAATCTACACAATTGGTACATTTTGGCATACACATATTTATTTCTTGTCACGAACGTTTAATAAATACTTCTCTCCAGTCATTTGTCAGCAAGTATTTTTGCTTGCTATGAATGGAAGAATTAAAACGATATCTTACTTAAGCCGGCGCCGTTTTAACGAGGAATCTATTTACGTGTCATACCCTGTATACACTTTCTCAGAAAGAGCGTCACTATTGACAAGTTTTAGATTACATGATCGCAGAGACTAGAGTGACAACACTTTGAACCGAATTTATGTCGTTCAGTATAGTATTATGAAGGTCAGATGTAACTATTTTAAATTACGTATACGAGTATGTCCCAGTCCCGTGTCTCTACAAACCAGCACCAGTTGCCGTGTTGGTCTTGGAACTGATCAAATGTGGTTGCAAGACATCCCGCAAGGGTCACTTCTCATGCAAGAAGAACAGCCTCCCCTGCACTGCTCTCTGCAAAGGCCACAATTCTGATTATGATTGCAACAACCTTCCTGACTACAGGATGATAGCAGATGAAGTACAAGCTGATGTATGACTGTTGCGGGAGGTGATCAAGGATGACACTATCAGAAGATTGTGTACCACTGATTTAACTCGCTAAGTGTTCAACAAGGCATGTTCCATGATATATGTGTTGTATATGTATGTTTAAAGAATCTAACTTTTTAACATTTTATTTACGCCCAAATTTAATCTTATTCAATGTGTTGTCTGTGTATCCCCCTTGTCGGTGTTTCAGGGCAAAATGAAATAGGTTGCTTGACATGCAGTGCAGTTCATTATTGGAAATTACTTCTATTTGCTTATTTGTATTCAGATTTTGACCTTGAACCTGAACTTTTGTATACAAATACATGTGCTTCCTTTGCGTTTGTATGTTTGTATTCTAGTATTATGCTGTAATATTTTTTAACATGACCTAATTGTAATGTTTTTTATTGAATGTTCATCATATGTTGACGTTTGTTTTGACCGTACTGCGTGACTTTCGACTTGAAACCAGTCAAAAATGACCTTTACCTTGACCTTGGTGCATGACCTTGACCTACTATCGACCTGAAACATTCCAGATTATCAGGTATGTTTGTATAGAATACAAAAGAGTCTAAAGTCATTGAAGTTGGTCAAGTAGTTCCAGAGATATGACATTTTCTGTATTTTCCATGAGTGACGGCGGCCATCTTGGATTTTGGGCCTTACAGGGTTCTAAATATTTGTAACCTCAGATTTGTGTTTAGGTCATACCCAAATAAAGTCAAATCAATCACTATCTCACTTTGGGCATCCGATTCCTACGGAAAGTACATCCCAGTCTACACTAATACTGCTCAAACATCTATTTTCAATAGGCTTATGTGAAAAGCATTAAAAATTGACAACTGATCGAAGAGTGGTATGCGCCATGTACAGTGGACTGTGAATAAGAGCAAGAATATGAATTCTATACCATTTCAGACAAGAATTCGGCACATGAGTAGAATACGAACCTACCTCAAGTGTTCCTACATTTGAAACGTCGTTACGTGAGGCACGGTTAGTGTAGTGGGTAGCGCATGCGGCTGACACGCCGGCTGGGACCGTGTTTAATAAACAGACGCAGGCAGGCGTGATAAATTTGGTGTGACAGCCAATGGATATAGTCTGACATTGTTGAAATGTGCGGCTTGTCGTGCAGTGCTATAGTCTATACGCCACTCGCATTGACATGCTTCGTGCATAAAAAAGTACCCGAATGTCGCACGGGCCGCTGTACCCATTATACAACGATAGTTTTATGACGGTACCTTAGGACAAAATACGCTAGTGCAAGTGCAGGCATAGAAAGAAAGAAGAAGAAGTAGGAAGAAAGAGGTTCCCCAGTTCGCATAGATCAACGATGTCGCCATCTTGAAATCTGACGTCGCCAGAATCGAAGATGGCGCGTTTGCCGCATTGTCGTGAAATCACAATAGGTGTCGTCTTCCGGGTTGGCGCCGTTACTACACGGCAGGTTTAGCTAAACCCTTTATGTAGCTAGCTTTCACACTATAAGGGTGATTAGAACTAATATAGAAAGAAACTAGTTTACACTTCTAATCATATCCTCGTAATCCTTTCAGATTGTGCTTTTTGGGGTCTAAGGAGGACTCCCAGTTTTATGCTTTATTTTACCGAATGTGCTCTACTTGTATTAAGAAGTAAAATGCGTGGATAAAGCTACAAAAGCATTTTTTCAAGTAATAGGTGCAACATACATACCACCATCATCTTGTGAACGAGTTTCTGTTGCACAAAGGCAACTTTGATAAATTAATTGTCATATTTCAAAATAAGTATAGCAAAACAAGATCACACCGCTGAATGTATCTTAACATTGATATGCAAAAGCACCATGTCACAGAAGTAGTATATGCGTGCCTTGAAGACGTCACATCCGGTTGACTTTCTCCAGGCAGGATCAAACTGGGAGTCCTCTTTAGACCCCAAAAAGCACCACCTGAAAAGGTTAGGAGGAAATTATTAGAAATGTAAACCAGCTTCGTTTTATCAGTTCCAATTAATCGTGAGTGCGAAACCTAGCTACATCAAGCGTTACCTAAGACATTTCAAATCTTTTCTCAAATTGGTTAGAACTGTAACATAAAATTAATGTCAACCTTTTTATGATACAAGCTATCTTCATGTTCAATCTCCCGGTGTTCCGTTTACATTAACATCTATATCGACATGTTATAATGCACGAAGTGGTTACACCTGTTAATAACAAGCCTTCACTCATTGTCAAATTGTAAGACTTCACAACATGGGGTCTGGTCTGTCAGTAATACTGTCAGAAATCGTCAACAGTGAACAGGTGTCTCTACATCTTCGCCAGGCGAAGACATCTGGAAAAAAATAACAATAAGAAAGCGTTACACTATGTACGCTGATTAACGATGTTAAAACCAGTAGACTATATTTATACACAGGCCCGCATCCCCTTCATCCCACTGGCGGCGTCGTCGTCACGCCGCCGTCATGCTGAATATGATGTGCCGTAACATGCCGCCCCCTCGTCTCCGCCGCTCCGCGTCAGATCGGCGATGCACGCTGTGCCCGCTTCGCGTCGCGTCCCACGCCGAAGTCGTTAGTTGTTGCTACGTGTCGGCGCTCGCCGCTCGCCGCTCGCCCCGCCTCGCCTAGCCGTGGCCGCGCTCGAGACCGCATGCCGTAACCGGTCACAGCCGCTTTGAAGACGCCGCACGCAGCCGTCACGCCTCGCCGCGCCCGCTCGCTGCCGCTTAGCCTCTCCGCGAACGCTCGTTGCCGCTTCGCCTCGCCCGCTCGCTGCCGCTTAGCCTCGCCGAAAACGCTTGCCACAGCGCACGCTCGCAGCCTTACGAGGCGCCCGCTATCGCTTGGGTGCGCCCGCACTCCATTTGTCGCTGTGCGCCCGCACGTGGCTGCACGCCACGCTTGCCTGTTATCGCCAGCTCACTGCCACAGGTCGCGCCGTTTGGTTGGTCGCCTCGTGGCCGTGCTCCGCCCGCTGGCCGCCGTCTGCGACGCTCTTTCGCAGTCGCTCGTCGATGCACATCGCGCTCGATCGCAGCTGCACGCACAAATCATTGTAGCATGGGACGCACTAAAAACAAATAGTGCGATTTAAAGAATGTATAGTTACATGTGGCGCTATAGCGCAAAGTCTATACCGAGCCCCGAGAGGGAGAACTGTAATTTCTCTTTACACATTTAACTAATATCACGTGTAGCGTTTACACGGGTATGCACAATTTACATGTCACTATTATGAATTACTTGTGATTTAGCCTGTTTATTAACTTCCCGTCAATTTCCAAAAATTACCCTTTAGACCTACTTTTCCGGATTTTATTATAAAGGGATATGAACCCGTCATATCAGTTTGATTTACAGCATATGAGGGTTCATATCCCTCGAAATTATGACTCTCGACCGGGGTAGGATATATCCAATAATCCGCTCACCCATCATACATCTCATATCATTGTGTGGAGACCGGGGTGGGTAGACCTCGGAGGATCTCTACCGCACCGGCCGCCGCACTACGCCACTAGAGAGGCAGTAACATGCCCGTACGCTACCTCACATCAATAGTCACACCCTCACATGTCATATAAGGACCAATCAGGATATAAACTCCTGAAAGTCCGCCCCCCCCTCGCAGCGGAGTACGGAAAAAAATATACCTGGAAGAGAGCCGGTTTGTTAAAATCTATAATCCGTTAAAAATAATCCGTTTGGTTGTCTAAAACAACAGGCAAACATGCAAGTATTTTATTAAGCATATATATATATATATATATATATATATATATATATATATATATATATATATATATATATATATATAGTTAAAATACTTGAGCACTCGTGCTCCTTGTTTTTTGTTTGTTTGTGATTTATTTGATTGTTGCCACTTTTACTATGTATATATGCGCAACGATTTGAATAAATCCATATCAAAGACAAAAAAACTTCGATTCTGGCGACGTCACATTTGAAGATGGCGGCATCGTTGTTCTAAGCGAACTGGGGAACCTCTTTCTTCCTTCTTCTTCTTCTTTCTTTCGATGCCTGCACTTGCACTAGAGTATCTTGCCCTAAGGTACGCACACAAGACTACCGTTGTCCAGCGTCCACTGCAACATTCGGGTACTTTTGTCTGTACGAGGCATGTCAATGTGAGTGGCGTATAATAAATAATAATAATAAATAACAGTATTTGTCTGTAGCAATAAAACCATTCAGAGGCGCATTACACTTTACATGAATATACAGATTACTTTAAATAAAAATAGAGACGTAGTTATAAAATAAATAGATCAGTACAAATGTTCAATATAAATAAATAATATTATTCTTAATAATACTGAAATACTAATACTGATAAATAATAGTTAATTATATTACATTTTTAAAAAATAAATAAATAGTTGATAAATAGTAGATATTAAAAATAGTAGATATTAAAAATAAATAATAGTTAATTATATTACAATAACAATAATACAAATAAAATAATTGATAAATAGTACATATTAAAAATGTTCAGATATTATAAAAAAATTCTTTTAAAGTGAAAACGCTTTTTTAAACAGAAATGTCTTCAGTTGCTTCTTGAAAGAACTGAGGGAGTCTGTGGCACGCATGGCAAGCGTCAGATTGTTCCAGACGCGTGGAGCAGCACTGGAAAATGCCTTTTCTCCCTGCGTACGTAGTCTGCACCGTGGAACCTCCAGCAGGTGAGTAGGTCGGTTATATAATTTATGATGCAGCTAGTCCATGTATTGACTATAGCACTGCACGACCAGCCGCACATTTCAACATTGTCCGACTCTCGTAGTTGGCTGGGTACTTTGAAAGAACGTTTTTTTGGTGGCTGTTTACTATTAGTGGTATAACTATAGTTGTTAGCGTTACCCGTTTCTCGCCGTGGCGCTCATGTCCTGCTGGCATTTAATTATCACTGCTGTGTCGTATGCTATTGATGCCATGGCAACATCTCAAAATTATGCCGGTCTTCGTCACTACCTAGATACAATTCTGAGTACCGAAATATGTGTGGTTGCGATTAGTATTGGTCTTAAGATATCGAATGATTTTCAGAAGGAAGAAAAATCAAATGTGTACTCGTGGTTTTTGCTGTATTTAAGCCCCTGGCTGAGGGATGTCTTTGCATGCTGCTTCTAGCATGGGGGTCGATCGGTGGGGGACGGGGGGGGGTGCGTCCCCCACTTTTCAGTTCAGAAAAATTGCGGGGCATATAGCCTGACTCACCACTCCTCTCTTAAAAGCCTCTACAGAGGACTAGTAGCTAGACAATGAAGTTCCGACCATCCATTAGAAAAATCGACTAGAAAAATTGCTTGGCTGCGCCTGGCCACAGCGCGAACTTGATCTTACTTTAATAAATAATCATCATGCCGGGCTGCACCGCTGTGTTGCACTTTCACCCCTCGTCTGCTTGATGCCTACGGCAAGAGCGGTGGATTCCTGCAATTTATGTAAATTATTCCCATTTGAGTGATGACAGATTTCTTTGCCAAAATGTAGGATTGTGAAGTTCTACACAGCATGGGCGTCGATCGGTGGGGATCAAGGGGGACGCGTTCCCCCACTTTTCAGCATATGAAATGTCCTTTTTCAGTTCATAAAACAAATGTATAGGCATATATAGCTAGACTGATTACTCCCCTCTCTTAAAAGCCCTATACCGGTCTAGTAGTTAAATTTATAGAAAGTATACGAGTTCAGATATAAACTTCGGACTACCCAGTGGAAAATCACAAGATGAATTGCTTGGTTGGCCGCAGCCCGCAACTTGATTTTAGTCCAGTAAATTTGAAATACCACAATTAATTGATCGAAGTTGTCTTTGTGCAACAGAAACTCGTTCACAAGATGATAGTTGCACCTATTACTTGAAGAATTGTTTTTTTTAGCTTTATCCACCCATTTTACTTCTTAATACAAGTACAGCACATCCGGTAAAATAAAGCATAAAACTGGGAGTCCTCTTTAGACCCTAAAAAGTACCATCTAAAAGGGCTACGAGGATATGATTATAAGTGTAAACTAGTTTCTTTCTATATTAGTTCTAATCTATTATTGGAAGAGTTGCGTGCTTTGCACTTTATCCACCCAATCTGAATGACCATGCACCCTAAATCCACAAAACATAGCTAGATAGTGGTCGTTTTGTATTTCAAAAGGACCACTAGCTAGCTATGCTAGCTAGGCAATTCATCGACTGATTGATTAGCGTGAGACTGCGATAAATAGCGTTCATCATTTGTCTTTGCATTCCACTAAGCACAATATAATATACTCGATAAGTATTCCAGCATGATCTTGTGTGGGTGATTTCAGTGACAATTGTCTAGTCTCCTAGATTAGTCATGTGACCTGGTAATGGCGACGTTGCATCCAGTTCGTCTGGTACTAAAGGTTCTGTATTAGGCTGTGACGCGTCCTTTGAGCAGAGACAGAAACTGTCGCCGTATCGCTTGAAACGGGAAGAAAGTTGTGTGCATGAGTTTGGATATTTGTTTACGAATATATTCGCGCCATGATTGCAGCGGGATTAAATACCTCCCAGAGTAGTCGAGAAGAGAGAGATTTCTTAGTCTCCAGGAAGTCATTCGTATTGGGTACACTTATTCATAACCGTATCGGTATCCGCTGGAGGTGTGAAGACTGGAGACGAGTTATTCAGACAGTGTGCATTGACATAGCAATGTTAATAAAGGTAACATAGCAATTTTGTGTTACTGTAGTGGTGACCCGGAAGTAACTGAATCACGCAATCGTAGTACAACCAGCGACAACAAGGTGAGGTAGGTGGTGGAACACATTCCAGCATTGTTCAAACGCAGCGTGTTATCACAAACAGCGGAGTTGTACCTCACCACATTACTTTTTGGTTGTCTTGTTGTTTTACCGTCCTTAATAATAACAACCCAGAAGGCAACCCTCTCAGTCACTGTACCTCACTCCGAAAACAATGCCCTACAGTTAGGTCATTGGGGTGTCTGAATGATTGTTCAGTCACAATGGTTAATTTTAATATTGTTATAGTATTTAGGATTAAGAAACTGTTTTTCGTGCCAATGTAACCAGAAAGTAGAGGAGAATAAAGACAACACATGTATGAATAATATTGAGAAAAAGCCACATTCGTTTTATCTTTGACATCATATAAAATATACCACAATTACCTCAATGCACATTCCGTTTTATCCGGCTTAGCCTCCAGCTTGTCCGCTATACCTTCCGTTTTATCACCCCTTCCAGTTTGGCCGCCACACCTTCTATATTTGTGTCACACCCTCCAACTTGTCCGCCAAACCTTCCAGCTTGTCCGTCAAACCTTCCAGCTTGTCCGTCAAACCTTCCAGCTTGTCCGCCAAACCTTCCAAAGCTTGTCCGCCAAACCTTCCAGCTTGTCCGTCAAACCTTCCAGCTTGTCCGTCAAACCTTCCAGCTTGTCCGCCAAACCTTCCAACTTGTCCGCCAAACCTTCCAGCTTGTCCGCCAAACCTTCCAGCTTGTCCGCCAAACCTTCCAACTTGTCCGCCAAACCTTCCAGCTTGTCCGTCATACCCTATAGCGTGTCTGCCATTATTTCCAACTTGCCCGCCGTACCCTCCACCTTGTCCACAGTACCCTCCACTTTGTATGTCGTACCCTCCACCTTGTCTGCCATACTTTCCAGCTTATCCGCCGTAACTTCTATGTATGTCCGCCGCATATATATAAATAGAACACACCAGTAGAACAAGATCGCTCGGCCGCTATCAGTTGACACATGATACATTGAAGTCAACATGGGCTGGCGACAGCCATGCTACTGCCAGCCAGAAAGCCACTGCAGTCCCTGTATATACATTACACTGCACCAAGTTGTCTACATAATTATCACGTTATTTATTTACTGACACCAGTTAGCCAGTGTTGTTTAATTGTGTACAATGTGTTCAAACAGTTGCCTCACTAATATGCCAGCATGAAACAAATCAACAGGCTTATACTTAGTATACAGTGTCTCACTGTGCGCAACTTAATTAGCACTATTTAATTTGTTATTCTACCAGATCCACAATTGTTGTGGTATTTAAAAAGTCATTTAAAAATCAACCAATTGAAGTCCGTCCTCCAAAGACATTGGTGAGAACACCCAGACCTATATAATTAATTACAATTTCATAGATTAAAAAAACAGACCATGCAAAGTTGATGAGAGAATAGGAAAAACAACAACAAAACAGAGCTGCCAACATTACTAACAACAACATTAGTAGAACAGGTAGAAAAGTAGTAATATTAAGATATTCAAAAAGTATACTGTGTCAATAGTAACAACAATGAATAAATACAATTAGGCAAACTACAACAAAATAGCAGGAACGTCATAGTAACAGGTTTCCTTAAAATTACCACAGGTTCCCTTTCGTGTCCCACTAAACAGAATTAGTTTGGTCATTTCATGATAGGGCGATGGCATATTCCCATGTCCGATAATCTGAGTGGTTTTTTTTGCATATTCCTTTGTCCGCACTGTCTGGTATGCCCTGATGACCCGTCTTGTCAGGGCTACAAAACAATTCTCCTCGAAATGATCACTACAAAGATAGCTGCCTGATGTTGGTGTCCAGTCGTTTCTCCTAATGACTAAGCTGGAGGCTACAGCCTATCCCACTGGATCATTATTCACATTGCCAAGGAACCACAGTGACAAATGTTTAGATCCCTACTCCAACACAGTGAACTCAAAACATTCAACAGCTGGCCCTGCTGGCCTACTCCAGAAATTAATCATAAGCTGTCTTAACTAGGCCTAGGGCTAGGGGCACAACGACATATATCCAAGTTTAAAATGTCCTCTTAGCAGACTTTTTTACATTTATTACGTTGCTCAACAGTTCTATTCTGTATGTCCTACCAATGAGTACAGCACTTTCTGCCTGGCAAGTAGATGGCAGCCAGTGGTCCACTGCGGCTTCAGTGCAGCGGGTCAACTTGTCACTCTAGTCTATAGGGGAAAGATTAATGATCTAACTCTGTGGTCCGCCGTAG
Organism: Ridgeia piscesae; assembly: GCA_025642075.2. NCBI lineage: Eukaryota > Metazoa > Annelida > Polychaeta > Sabellida > Siboglinidae > Ridgeia > Ridgeia piscesae. The sequence goes on from JAODUO010000587.1 coordinate 259,780, forward strand.
CCTCCAATGTTTCCGCCGTAACCATAATGGGGAGCGGTGGTCGCGCGGTAGAGCGCCGGACTGTTAAACGAGGGGACGGTGGTTCAATCCCACCTACCACCGTTTCGAAACGTAGGCAATTTCGTTCACCCCACATTTGCCTGTCTTTTTCAGAGTGGTCCCATCTGTCTGGTGTCTATGCCAGGGGAAGTAAAATATCCCACACAGGGGGTAAATTTGTAACCTGTAGTAGACTCACACATTTTCGTTGGCCTTTAAACGCCCTGCAAAGGCCCGTCCAGTATCTGACAGAAGAGAACCACGAGCTTGTCAGCCATACCTACCATTTGATTCGCTATAACCGTTAATATTCATTCACCATCACTGATTTCAGCTGTGTCACAATGAGGACTACAGCCACACACGGACGAGTTTCTCGTTACAGTTGCACATACTCTTGTATTATTCATGTAACGTTAACCGTGATGGTACAATGCTGCACCAGGTTCATGTATCACTGAGGGTTCTGCTTCCGACTGCGACTGACGTCCTTTGGCCAGCGAGAGAAAATGTCGCCGTATCGTTTGAAACGAAAAGAAAGCATTGCGTATTGGTTTGTGTTTCGAGCATTGCTGTTGATCCAACTTAGTTGTGTATCAAGTTCAAGTCATGATGTCGGTAAGGCAACTTTGATATTCGACGTTGTATACGTTTTAACTTGAGACCAGAATCATATCAATTAAACGACGACCGCAATGACAGCACAATTTAAGTTGCATAAATTAAACCTCAGTGAATGTCTATTCTGTTTTGACGTTGGAATTGCTAACATGAATTTGTAAAAGTCGTTGGTAATTATTAGTGTAATTGAAATTGGGGTTTTGTGCTAAAAAAAATCACATATTTAAAATTATGAATTGTAATTCATCCCATGCGAATTGTTTTTCAATGGCGTCGTCTCAGGAGCGCGTTAATCGTTGGATAGGACACATACACGAATTACATTGCAATTAGTTACGCTACATTTTGAAGCAAGAGTGCCCCAAAGTCAGCATGCCCTGGAATGTTGAATTCTCTTGTTGGAAATACAAATGTACTGACTGCCCACCGAGAGGATGAGTTTCTTCTCCTTTATCTTTCCTTTTATTTCCTGTTATTGTGTAAGGGTCTTGGTATCAGCTCAATATAGCAGTGACAATATACTATCAACGATAGCACAGACGACTGACAATGTCGAATGAACGGAGGGTTATCAATAAATACACAATCATACCGTTATTAATTGAATTTACTATTAATTTAAGTATATGGCAACAATAACATCTTGTATTATAGTAATATCTTCTTCATCTTCTTCGCCTTTTCCGACTAGGTGAGGTCAGCGGCCCGAATTCCTGATTTCCAGAATAGTAATATCGTGTAGTACAATATATGTGAGTTCAAAATGTTAAGTATGTCGTAATGTTGCGATTTCTCAAATAGCATCATTATAGTTGTGTACGTTTTACAAAACAAGAAGTGCCTCAAATAGAAGGATTGCATTCACGCTTAAATTCAGTATTTGTAATAGTAGGTTTCATTAAATTGTTTTAGTGTCGTATTTTACTTGGCATCTACTTATGACAAACACAATGGTTTCATTATTATTCATGTCAATTGTTTAATTCAATATCATTATTTCATACTTTTTTGTGCGTCACGCTTATATGTCTGTATAAATATTAAAGGAAACACAAGAAGAAAAATAATACACACTGTGGTACACTCAGTCAAACATTGTTATGGACACACAACATTTAATCCCGTGTCGTCGTATCCTCAGTCAAACATTGTTCTGGACACACGAACATTTAGTCCCGTATCGTCGTATCCTCAGTCAATCATTGTTCTGGACACACGACATTTAGTCCCGTGTCGTCGTATCCTCAGTCAATCATTGTTCTGGACACACGACATTTAGTCCCGTGTCGTCGTATCCTCAGTCAATCATTGTTCTGGACACACGACATTTAGTCCCGTGTCGTCGTATCCTCAGTCAATCATTGTTCTGGACACACGACATTTAGTCCCGTGTCGTCGTATCCTCAATCAAACATTGTTCTGGACACACGACATTTAGTCCCGTGTCGTCGTATCCTCAATCAAACATTGTTCTGGACACACGACATTTAGTCCCGAGTCGTCGTATCCTCAATCAAACATTGTTCTGGACACACGACATTTAGTCCCGAGTCGTCGTATCCTCAGGCAAACATTGTTCTGGACACACGACATTTAGTCCCGTGTCGTCGTATCCTCAGTCAATCATTGTTCTGGACACACGACATTTAGTCCCGTGTCGTCGTATCCTCAATCAAACATTGTTCTGGACACACGACATTTAGTCCCGTGTCGTCGTATCCTCAATCAAACATTGTTTTTTCTGGACACACGACATTTAGTCCCTAGTCGTCGTATCCTCAATCAAACATTGTTCTGGACACACGACATTTAGTCCCGAGTCGTCGTATCCTCAATCAAACATTGTTCTGGACACACGACATTTATTCCCGTGTCGTCGTATCCTAAATCAAACATTGTTCTGGACACACGACATTTAGTCCCGAGTCGTCGTATCCTCAGTCAAACATTGTTCTGGACATACGACATTTAGTCCCGAGTCGTCGTATCCTCAATGAAACATTGTTCTGGACATACGACATTTAGTCCCGTGTCGTCGTATCCTCAGTCAATCATTGTTCTGGACACACGACATTTAGTCCCGTGTCGTCGTATCCTCAGTCAATCATTGTTCTGGACACACGACATTTAGTCCCGTGTCGTCGTATCCTCAGTCAATCATTGTTCTGGACACACGACATTTAGTCCCGTGTCGTCGTATCCTCAGTCAATCATTGTTCTGGACACACGACATTTAGTCCCGTGTCGTCGTATCCTCAATCAATCATTGTTCTGGACACACGACATTTAGTCCCGTGTCGTCGTATCCTCAGTCAATCATTGTTCTGGACACACGACATTTAGTCCCGTGTCGTCGTATCCTCAGTCAATCATTGTTCTGGACACACGACATTTAGTCCCGTGTCGTCGTATCCTCAGTCAATCATTGTTCTGGACACACGATATTTAGTCCCGTGTCGTCGTATCCTCAGTCAATCATTGTTCTGGACACACGACATTTAGTCCCGTGTTGTCGTATCCTCAGTCAATCATTGTTCTGGACACACGACATTTAGTCCCGTGTCGTCGTATCCTCAATCAAACATTGTTCTGGACACACGACATTTAGTCCCGTGTCGTCGTATCCTCAATCAAACATTGTTCTGGACACACGACATTTAGTCCCGAGTCGTCGTATCCTCAATCAAACATTGTTCTGGACACACGACATTTAGTCCCGTGTCGTCGTATCCTCAGTCAAACATTGTTCTGGACACACGACATTTAGTCCCGAGTCGTCGTATCCTCAATCAAACATTGTTCTGGACACACGACATTTAGTCCCGTGTCGTCGTATCCTCAATCAAACATTGTTCTGGACACACGACATTTAGTCCCTAGTCGTCGTATCCTCAATCAAACATTGTTCTGGACACACGACATTTAGTCCCGAGTCGTCGTATCCTCAATCAAACATTGTTCTGGACACACGACATTTAGTCCCGTGTCGTCGTATCCTCAATCAAACATTGTTCTGGACACACGACATTTAGTCCCGTGTCGTCGTATCCTCAGTCAATCATTGTTCTGGACACACGACATTTAGTCCCGTGTCGTCGTATCCTCAGTCAGTCATTGTTCTGGACACACGACATTTAGTCCCGAGTCGTCGTATCCTCAGTCAATCATTGTTCTGGACACACGATATTTAGTCCCGTGTCGTCGTATCCTCAGTCAGTCATTGTTCTGGACACACGACATTTAGTCCCGTGTCGTCGTATCCTCAATCAAACATTGTTCTGGACACACGACATTTAGTCCCGTGTCGTCGTATCCTCAGTCAAACATTGTTCTGGACACACGACATTTAGTCCCGAGTCGTCGTATCCTCAATCAAACATTGTTCTGGACACACGACATTTAGTCCCGTGTCGTCGTATCCTCAATCAAACATTGTTCTGGACACACGACATTTAGTCCCGTGTCGTCGTATCCTCAGTCAAACATTGTTCTGGACATACGACATTTAGTCCCGAGTCGTCGTATCCTCAATCAAACATTGTTCTGGACACATGACATTTAGTCCCGTGTCGTCGTATCCTCAATCAAACATTGTTCTGGACACACGACATTTAGTCCCGTGTCGTCGTATCCTCAGTCAAACATTGTTCTGGACACACGACATTTAGTCCCGAGTCGTCGTATCCTCAATCAAACATTGTTTTTTCTGGACACACGACATTTAGTCCCTAGTCGTCGTATCCTCAATCAAACATTGTTCTGGACATACGACATTTAGTCCCTAGTCGTCGTATCCTCAGTCAATCATTGTTCTGGACAAACGACATTTATTCCCGTGTCGTCGTATCCTAAATCAAACATTGTTCTGGACACACGACATTTAGTCCCGAGTCGTCGTATCCTCAGTCAAACATTGTTCTGGACATACGACATTTAGTCCCGAGTCGTCGTATCCTCAATGAAACATTGTTCTGGACATACGACATTTAGTCCCGTGTCGTCGTATCCTCAATCAAACATTGTTCTGGACACACGACATTTAGTCCCGAGTCGTCGTATCCTCAATGAAACATTGTTCTGGACAACGACATTTAGTCCCGTGTCGTCGTATCCTCATCAAACATTGTTCTGGACAACGACATTTAGTCCCGGTCGTCGTATCCTCATCAAACATTGTTCTGGACAACGACATTTAGTCCCGAGTCGTCGTATCCTCAATCAAACATTGTTCTGGACACACGACATTTAGTCCCGGTCGTCGTATCCTCAATCAAACATTGTTCTGGACACACGACATTTAGTCCCGTGTCGTCGTATCCTCATCAAACATTGTTCTGGACACACGACATTTAGTCCCGAGTCGTCGTATCCTCAGGCAAACATTGTTCGGACACACGACATTTAGTCCCGGTCGTCGTATCCTCAATCAAACATTGTTCTGGACACACGACATTTAGTCCCGGTCGTCGTATCCTCAATAAACATTGTTCTGGACACACGACATTTAGTCCCGAGTCGTCGTATCCTCAGTCAAACATTGTTCGGACACACGACATTTAGTCCCGAGTCGTCGTATCCTCAATCAAAATTGTTTGGACACAACATTTAGTCCCTGTCGTCGTATCCTAATAAACATTGTTCTGGACAACGACATTTAGTCCAAGTCGTCGTATCCTCAGTAAACATTGTTCTGGACAACGACATTTATTCCCGTTCGTCGTATTATAACATTGTTCTGACAACGACATTTAGTCCCGGTCGTCGTATCCTCAGTCAAACATTGTTCTGGACATCACGACATTTAGTCCCGAGTCGTCGTATCCTCAATGAAACATTGTTCTGGACATACGACATTTAGTCCCGTGTCGTCGTATCCTCAATAAACATTGTTCTGGACACACGACATTTAGTCCCGGTCGTCGTATCCTCAATGAAACATTGTTCTGGACACACGACATTTAGTCCCGTGTCGTCGTATCCTCAATCAATCATTGTTCTGGACACACGACATTTAGTCCCGTGTCGTCGTATCCTCAGTCAAACATTGTTCTGGACACACGACATTTAGTCCCGTGTCGTCGTATCCTCAGTCAAACATTGTTCTGGACACACGACATTTAGTCCCGAGTCGTCGTATCCTCAATGAAACATTGTTCTGGACACACGACATTTAGTCCCGTGTCGTCGTATCCTCAATGAAACATTGTTCTGGACATACGACATTTAGTCCCGTGTCGTCGTATCCTCAATCAAACATTGTTCTGGACACACGACATTTAGTCCCGAGTCGTCGTATCCTCAATCAAACATTGTTCTGGACACACGACATTTAGTCCCGTGTCGTCGTATCCTCAATCAAACATTGTTCTGGACATACGACATTTAGTCCCGTGTCGTCGTATCCTCAGTCAAACATTGTTCTGGACACACGACATTTAGTCCCGAGTCGTCGTATCCTCAGTCAAACATTGTTCTGGACATACGACATTTAGTCCCGTGTCGTCGTATCCTCAATCAAACATTGTTCTGGACACACGACATTTAGTCCCGAGTCGTCGTATCCTCAATGAAACATTGTTCTGGACATACGACATTTAGTCCCGTGTCGTCGTATCCTCAGTCAAACATTGTTCTGAACACACGACATTTAGTCCCGAGTCGTCGTATCCTCAATCAAACATTGTTCTGGACATACGACATTTAGTCCCGTGTCGTCGTATCCTCAGTCAAACATTGTTCTGAACACACGACATTTAGTCCCGAGTCGTCGTATCCTCAATGAAACATTGTTCTGGACATACGACATTTAGTCCCGTGTCGTCGTATCCTCATCAAACATTGTTCTGGACATACGACATTTAGTCCCGTGTCGTCGTATCCTCAGTCAAACATTGTTCTGGACACACGACATTTAGTCCCGAGTCGTCGTATCCTCAATGAAACATTGTTCTGGACATACGACATTTAGTCCCGGTCGTCGTATCCTCAAGAAACATTGTTCGGACAACGAATTTAGTCCCGTGTCGTCGTATCCTCAATGAAACATTGTTCTGGACACACGACATTTAGTCCCGAGTCGTCGTATCCTCAGATCAATCATTGTTCTGGACACACGACATTTAGTCCCGTGTCGTCGTATCCTCAGTCAAACATTGTTCTGGACACACGACATTTAGTCCCGTGTCGTCGTATCCTCAATGAAACATTGTTCTGAACACACGACATTTAGTCCCGAGTCGTCGTATCCTCAATGAAACATTGTTCTGGACATACGACATTTAGTCCCGTGTCGTCGTATCCTCAATGAAACATTGTTCTGGACATACGACATTTAGTCCCGTGTCGTCGTATCCTCAATGAAACATTGTTCTGGACATACGACATTTAGTCCCGTGTCGTCGTATCCTCAGTCAAACATTGTTCTGGACATACGACATTTAGTCCCGTGTCGTCGTATCCTCAGTCAAACATTGTTCTGGACACTACGACATTTAGTCCCGTGTCGTCGTATCCTCAGTCAAACATTGTTCTGGACATACGACATTTAGTCCCGTGTCGTCGTATCCTCAGTCAAACATTGTTCTGGACAACGACATTTAGTCCCGTGTCGTCGTATCCTCAATCAAACATTGTTCTGGACACACGACATTTAGTCCCGAGTCGTCGTATCCTCAATGAAACATTGTTCTGGACATACGACATTTAGTCCCGTGTCGTCGTATCCTCAATCAAACATTGTTCTGGACATACGACATTTAGTCCCGTGTCGTCGTATCCTCAGTCAAACATTGTTCTGGACACACGACATTTAGTCCCGAGTCGTCGTATCCTCAGGCAAACATTGTTCTGGACATACGACATTTAGTCCCGAGTCGTCGTATCCTCAGGCAAACATTGTTCTGGACACACGACATTTAGTCCCGAGTCGTCGTATCCTCAGGCAAACATTGTTCTGGACACGATATTTGGTCCCGTGTCGCGTATCCTCAGGCAAACATTGTTACGACACGATATTTGGTCCCGAGTCGTCGTATCCTCAGGCAAACATTGTTACGGACACACGATATTTGGTCCCGAGTCGTCGTATCCTCAGGCAAACATTGTTACGGACACACGATATTTGGTCCCGAGTCGTCGTATCCTCGAGTGCCACTTTAAAGGTATCCTGATAATTGCAGTTACACAACATTTATAGAATCGACAGACAGTCGTGTCATTGTGACATACTTAATTCTATGTGTGGAAGCCACAGTCAATCAATATGTCATTTGAAACACTGTGAACATGTATAAATATTTATATTTACCTAGCGGATAGGTAGCATATGCTGCTTTTGTGTGTGTGTGAACAAAGTGCGCTGAACTCAGAGACGGCCGCCTCGTGGGGAGTGGAGAGACCAGCTTTTAGGAAACGACAGTCAGTCAATAATTAATTGGATCTCTCTGGGGGGTGGGTATTATATGCTACCTTCCTGTGTGTGAACTAAGTGGGACGGACTGAGAGAGGCCAGTCTCGTGGTAGAGTGGACAAACATTATTTTGACATCACCACTAAAAACGAATTACTTGTGCGAAATATGAACCTACAGAAATAATGATATTACTTATGATGTGTAAACATGTTTTCGTAGATGTTGACGGTGTCTATTCTCTACTTGTGGCGGTAAAAACTGAGATCTTGAAGTTTCCGGTTGACATCTCACAGACACCACTCAAACCTGGTCAGCCAACGGTAGTCATACCTGGAGGAGGTAACGAGTAGTGCTTTCTATCGTATCAGTTTCTACTTTATACCGTTGAAAATGTCCTTTTATAACATTTAAAACCTGTTTTGAAGAACCGGGATCCAATACCATGTACATTACTTACTAAAAGTTTTCTAAATCTTCCGTAACCATGTAAACTGTAATAAAATTGTAAGAAATGATGCGTGGCGTGGCGTGGCGTGGCGTGGCGTGGCGTGGCGTGGCGTGGCGTGGCGTGGCGTGGCGTGGCGTGGCGTGGCGTGGCGTGGCGTGGCGTGGCGTGGCGTGGCGTGGCGTGGCGTGGCGTGGCGTGGCGTGGCGTGGCGTGGCGTGGCGTGGCGTGGCGTGGCGTGGCGTGGCGTGGCGTGGCGTGGCGTGGCGTGGCGTGGCGTGGCGTGGCGTTGCATTTTATGTAACGATATCTTTTTCGAGACGGAAGAACATGAACATATGTAAAGAGCGGGTGATCAGACTCAGCAGCGACAGCACGAGCTTTCTTCAGGATTGCATGGTCGATCATTAGGGACAGCATTGGCGTAGATAAACCAATGATCTTGGCAGCAACGTGTGAGATTTTTAAAAGCCGGGTACGGTTACTCACGGAAAGAGCATGATAGTAATAAGTACTGCAATACATTATGAGAGGCTCAGTGATGCTACGGTACAGACATAGAAGAGGTTTTGGGTCAACGCTGAAAGCACGCAATTTTCGAAGAACATGCAATCGCTGCTGAGACTTCTTTTGCACGGCTGTAAGATGCTCTGTAAAGGTTAGTTTCGTATCTAACACAACACCAAGGTATTTGAATGAATCGACCTGTTCTACAGGTTCACCATTGATGGCAATAGGACTAATGACAGTTCTATTACGACGGAAGTCAATGCATATTTCTTTCGTTTTGGAAACATTGAGATGCAGAAAGTTGGCACTGCACCAACTGGAGAAACGAACCACTGAAGAAAGATATGACTGGTATGAGGCAAAATCACTAAAAGGAGCGAGCATGGCTGTATCACCAGAAAACCTCACAAACATGGTAGATGGAACAACACTCCGACAGTCATTAGTATATAAACTGTACACAAATGGACTCAGGACACAACCCTGAGGCGCACCCGTGTGGCTAATATAAGCACTGGTGACTTTATGTCATCCACTCGAACACACTGTGGACGATTGCCTAAGAAATTGAAAACTCAGTGAACAAGTGCGGCTGGAACTTCTAGTTTCTGTAAGTGTAATTCGGCTGTTTCCATGTGTTCTAGTATTTTGTGCAGAAAGCACGCCACTGCATCGTCAGTGTTTCTTCTGGAACAGTAAGCGAACTGATATAGTTTAGATTGAACATGTATGATAATATGAGAAAGAATCAATCTTTCAAAACATTTCATGATGATGGACGTTAGAGCCACAGGTCTGAAATGGCTTAACTCTAACGGGGATGACATTTAACAGTTAATGATATTTATTCATTATTAATTAATTAATGATTAATTATATTTCTCTAGGGCATAGACAGCATCAGCTGCATTGATGTGTGAGAACGAAATTGTGGCGGACTCACAGAGCAGTCTTGTAGGGAGTGAACCAATATGCAGTTTGGTTGACTAGTCCAGAACGTTACCGCGTTGCGATATAGGAAGATGGAAGGGGAAGGGGGGTGGGAGGGAGAAGGGGTACATCTTGTGGGATGTGGTTGAAAAATGTCGCTCTACCTTCAACATCTCAACAGCGATGTGTCGGCTACACTGACATCACTGGTGCTTTCGGAAGACTATGGAGGATGGTATCGAAAAGTGGGCACCTTTCCGCTGTCTCGTTTAAACGGTTGTCATCGGGGTATAGGAATGGCGGTTATTCGCGTCACAACACCTACGGGGGGCACACTACATAGATAGGACGACTAAATAGGGGGCATGCTATAAACACTAAAGCAGGACTCCCACTGGCTAAATGTCAAAGGTCTAGGGCACGAGCCCCATAGTAGGCAATGCAATGAAGAACCCCATAGGAAAGTTCTTTGAATGGACTTCATAGAATATATATATATATATATATATATATATATATATATATATATATATATATATATATATATATTTGTATGTATGTCAAAAGCAATAAACCTGATGATGATACGATGGGTAATACATTGTTTGGGGGATTAGCTGTTTAAGTTATTTGTTGTTAATGTTTTTTTACATTGTTATACTAGCATCGACTTCATTCTAGTGTGCCTATTTTAAGTTCAAAACTGTTAATTAGAACAATCCGACAACGGTGTCTATCATAAGAATAATTGTCAATATAAAACATTGACGTCGCATACAGTTAATAGTTTTGTCATCTATGATGAAGATACTCTTTCGTGTTCTGATGTTTGAGATGCATATTGACTTCTTTTATTGAAATGTCGTGTCCCTACAGGCGACAAGGAAGCCATAACGGTAGACCACACACATGGGTACCTCTACTGGAGCAGCAAACCCAACATCCGCCGAGCCAAACTGAGTGGATCTGACAACGAAGAGATCATTACTGGTAAGTAAATGCAAGTTATCGGTACAACTACCATAGTCTTGACAATGACATAGGCTACTCACAACTGATGTATTAGTCCATATCTCTAACAGCATACGAAATCCAAATTTTTTAACAATAAAATGTGAAAGAATGTTTTAATGGACCGGCCAACGTGTGATTTATAACTTTTATCGGCAATTATTTTAATACGCTATGAGCAGATCACTCATAGCATGTGGAAAGAGGTGTCGGTGGATGCAACCCTCGATTTAGAATTTGAAGTTTATTTTCATGGAAAACAAATTATAGTTGTTGCTTTAACGTGAACTTCAATCACTATATCTATCCAAAGAAATGATTTGTATGTTAATATACTTGTTCAGTACCAGTGCAGTTGACTAGCAAACATTCGCATTATAATGCAAAAGTATCGTATAATGAAATCTAGAAGTAAGCTTTTCTCTAAACACGGTTTTTAATTTGAATTAATGTTGAACACTTGGTCATTTCATTCTGATATACCCATATGCATTATATGTGAATGATGTCCTTAGCCTAATATTTAGAGTATTAAGGAGAATAACGTGTCGTGGTTTCCTACACCTGGAATCTATTGCCACAATCGAACTCATCAGATCCACAGGCGTGCGTGCAATTGAGGCTTTTTGAAATAACTGCATTCGGCCGTTCTACACTTTGACTTCCAACTGTAGACACGCATCTGGAATAAGAGACCGCTTTCCGGACCGCTTTCAAGCAGTCTGACTCCATCCTCCATGCAGAGGTGTCGGTGGGACACTTGATGACTATAATTATGCTCCTGATCTGCAGCCAAATCATTGCCTGATAGTTGGTGTGTGTGGTGAAAAGTTTCACGGCGTCTCTGCTTGGGGATAGCATATCCGTATACAGCTTGGCCTGACCGAAGAGACGAAGCTTGGCATTGCCGACGATTGGCTGCTCAGGTGTGCCACACAAGTTATTCAATTGCTGCAAGTTCTCCATCATGACCAATCTCCTGCATATTGCATGGTTCTGAAATGTTTATCAGCAAGACCCCTTGCCATGGCCACCAAATATTGACGTTGTAGGCGAGTGGAACCACAGCAGGTTATCTCTCAGAGGTAGTGTAAGTCTCTCAGAAAGTATATATATATATATATATTGAAAAGCATTTCCGCTTTTTTTCCCAAAGATCACCCATACATGTGCTGTTGGTGTTGACATAAAGTGCATCAGAATCAGCATGAAATCCGTATCTCTGCTGCCGACCAACACTCTTTTGCATCTCTGGTTGACGGACTCTCATAAATGTAGTACCAACCTGGTATCAGCCTCTTTGTGGTATCCTTGACAGTTTGCTTCTCTTCTCGTTTACCTCACACCTGTGTCATCAAGTAATCCGCCTCCTCTTACTAGCTCACCTTGTTCTGGTAGATATGTAAATTTTATCATGATGATCTTTGACAGGAACCTGACGAAATCGGCCGTTTTCTCATCCAATATAATGAATTTTCCTCGCACCAAGATGAACACAACAGTGTAGTTGCCAAACCGAGGGAGCTTTTCAAAATTATGGTTAAGTCCATGGCATAATTTCTATGGTCACAGATTGTGAGCTATGGCAGCACTGCAGCAGATTCTATCCACAGGTCATCAAACTCCGCGATGTCAATTGCTTTCAGGAAGTTGAAGCAAACATGCAGTTCTCCCACACGTAACATGACATTACCACAGGTAGGATTCTTCCATACCAGTTCCTTGCCTCTCTTGTACAGGGGCTGGTCAGCAGTGATGGTGGTAAGCTTCTGGCCTGTGAGGTTTGAAATCCTTACAATGCGAATGATCACAGTAGTGTGAGTATCGATATCAGCTGGCTGGTGTCTGTAGACTGCGGATCATCCCGGCTGTTGTCAAAGATAAATCAGCCTCATTGAATGCTTGGCATGCAGGAATTGATCGATCCACTTTCAATATAGTTGTTGCTGAACCCTACTTCGTTAATATTCCTTCCACTGTCGAAAGATGGTGACTGGCTGTCAATATATGGCAGAATAGATTGATCAAGTGTTTGCCGGTCACGTTGTGCGTCAAACTTGTTCAGTTTTGTGCAAATAATATGATCAAATAATGGAAAACATTATTTTGAATGGAGTTACCGTTGTGACCTTCAAAATTACTTTCATATTTAAAATCATGGATAGCATCAACGCACACCTTTTTCGTTAGCTACCAACATAGCAAGAATTCATCTCGGTGGATTGTAACTGTATCGATCGTCAGAACATTATTAGATAGTTGGTCAGTTGCAATGCAGAATTCTATTCTGTTCTGTGGTTGTCACCTCACGTCTGGAACAATTTCCCCACATGTCGGCATGTTCTTTGATGACTTCCAAAGCATGCTTACGAACGACATTATGCATAGTAACATATCAATTCAATTGTAGCGTTTTGAAAACAGACTAACTCTGTAATAATGGATATGCACACAACGTTTTGCATACAAGAAAAACACATACCACATTTTGTGCTGCATTATCCTATATATTAACTGTAAATGCTACGTTTAACACCTTATATTTCAGCCGATTGTTGTCCTAATTGTAAAACCTATACTCTTTTGCAAAGACCTCCTAAAATATATTTCAATTCAACAAGAAAATAAACACCGCCATTATGACCCCAATTGACTTCATGACCTTCAAAATGACATTCAAATTCGAACGTGGCATCCACCCTAGTCATTTTCATCATCACATGGTGAAACAAAATCGTCTAAATGACATGGCAAGAGTGGAACGAAGTAGCACAGACATTAGGTGAGAATTAAACATTCCTGTTGACGAAGAGAAAATGCAGTTGTAGAAGAGAAGACGGAGTTGTAGAAGACAAGATAGAGTTGTAGATGAGAGCATGGAGTTGTAGAAGAGAGGATGGTGTTATAGAAGAGAAGACGGAGTTGTAGAAGAGAGTATGGAGTTATAGAAGAGAGGACGGGGTTGTAGAAAAGATTATGGAGTTGTGAAAGAGAAGACGGAGTTGCAGAAGACAGGATGGCGTTGTAGAAGAGAATACGGAGTTGCAGAAGAGCAAATAGCGTTGCAGAAAAGAGGATGGAGTTGTAGAAGAGATGATGGAGTTGTAGAAAAGAGGATGGAGTTGTGAAAGAGAAGACGGAGTTGCAGAAAAGAGGATGGCGTTGTAGAAGAGAGGATGGAGTTGTAGAAGAGATGATGGAGTTGTAGAAGAGACGACGGAGTTGCAGAAGAGATGATGGCGTTGTAGAAGAGAGGATGGCGTTGTAAAAGAAAAGACGGAGTTGCAGAAGAGAGGATGGGTTGTAGAAGAGAGGATGGAGTTGTAGAAAAGATGATGGAGTTGTGAAAGAGAAGACGGAGTTGTAAAAGAGAGGATGGAGTTGTAGAAGAGAGGATGGAGTTGTAGAAGAGAGGATGGAGTTGTAGAAGAGATGATGGAGTTGCAGAAGAGAGGATGGCGTTGTAGAAGAGAAGACGGAGTTGCAGAAGAGAGGATGGGGTTGTAGAAGAGAGGATGGAGTTGTAGAAGAGAGGATGGAGTTGTAGAAGAGAGGATGGGTTGTAGAAGAGAGAATGGAGTTGTAGAAGAGAGGATGGAGTTGTAGAAGAGAGGAAGGAGTTGTAGAAGAGAGGATGGAGTTGTAGAAGAGAGGATGGAGTTGTAGAAGAGATGATGGAGTTGTAGAAGAGAGGATGGAGTTGTAGAAGAGATGATGGAGTTGTAGAAGAGAGGATGGAGCTGTAGAAGAGAGGATGGAGTTGTAGGAGACACGACGGAGTTGTACAAGAGAGGATGGAGTTGTAGAAGAGAGGATGGAGTTGTAGAATAGATGATGGAGTTCTATAAGAGATGATGGAGTTGTACAAGAGAGGATGGAGTTGTAGGAGAGAGGATGGAGTTGTAGGAGAGATGATGGAGTTGTAGAAGAGAGGATGGAGTTGTAAAAGAGAAGACGGAGTTGCAGAAGAGAGGATGGGTTGCAGAAGAGAGGATGGCGTTGTAGAAGAGAAGACGGAGTGGCAGAAGAGAGGATGCAGTTGTAGAAGAGAAGACTGAGTTGCAGAAGAGAGGATGGCATTGTAGAAGAGAGGATGGAGTTGTAGAAAAATGATGGAGTTGTAGAAGAGAGGATGGAGTTGTACAAGAGAGGATGGAGTTGAAGAAGAGAGGATGGAGTTGTAGGAGAGATGATGGAGTTGTAGAAGAGAAGAAGGAGTTGTAGAAGAGGGTATGGAGTTGTAGAAGAGAGGATGGAGTTGTAGAAGAGAGGATGGAGTTGTGGAAGACAAGACGGAGTTGCAGAAGAGAGGATGCAGTTGTAGAAGAAAGGATGGCGTTAGAGAAGAGAGGATGGAGTTGTAGAAGAGAGGATGGAGTTGTAGAAAAGATGATGGAGTTGTAAAAGAGAAGACGGAGTTGCAGAAGAGAGGATGGCGTTGTAGAAGAGAGGATGGAGTTGTAGAAGAGATGATGGAGTTGTAGGAGAGAGGATGGAGTTGTAGAAGAGATGATGGAGTTGTAGAAGAGAGGATGGAGTTGTAGAAGATATGATTGAGTTGTAGAAGAGAAGATGGAGTTGTAGAAGAGAGTATGGAATTATAGAAGAGAGGATGGGGTTGTAGAAGAGAAGGAGTTGCAGAAGAGAGGATGGCGTTATAGAAGAGAAGACGGAGCTGCAGAAGAGAGGATGGGTTGTAGAAGAGAGCATGGACTTATAGAAGAGCGGATGGAGTTGTAGAAGATAGGATCTAGTTGTAGAAAAATGATGGAGTTGTAGAAGAGAGTATGGAGTTATAGAAGAGAGGATGGAGTTGTAGAAGAGAGGATGGGTTGTAGAAAAGATGATGGAGTTGTAGAAGAGAGGATGGAGTTGTAGAAGAGAGGATGGAGTTGTAGAAGAGAGGATGAAGTTGTAGAAGAGAGGATGGAGTTGTAGAAGAGAAGATGGAGTTGTAGGAGAGAGGATGGAGTTGTAGAAGAGATGATGGAGTTGTAGAAGAGAGGATGGAGTTGTAGAAGATATGATTGAGTTGTAGAAGAGAAGATGGAGTTGTAGAAGAGAGTATGGAATTATAGAAGAGAGGATGGGGTTGTAAAATAGAGGTTGGAGTTGTAGAAGAGAGGATGGAGTTGTAGAAGAGATGATGGAGTTGTAGAAGAGAAGATGGAGTTGTAGAAGAGAGTATGGAATTATAGAAGAGAGGATGGAGTTGTAAAAGAGAGGTTGGAGTTGTAGAAGAGAGGATGGATTTGTAGAAGAGAGGATGGCGTTGTAGAAGAGAGGATGGAGTTGTAGAAAAGATGATGGAGTTGTAAAAGAGAAGACGGAGTTGTACAAGAGAGTATGGAGTTATAGAAGAGAGGATGAGGTTGTAGAAAAGAGGATGGAGTTGCAGAAGAGAGGATGGAGTTGTAGAAGAGAGGATGGAGTTGTAGAAGAGAGGATGGAGTTGTAGAAGAGAGGATGGAGTTGTAGAAGAGAGGATGGAGTTGTAGAAGAGAGGATGGA
>JAODUO010000588.1:0-30000 GCA_025642075.2 Ridgeia piscesae
CCAAACTAAAAGTAACAAGCAACCAATTTAAACCCAATAACCCAAATAACCAAATAACCTAACCAACAAGCGGGAAAAAAGCATAAAAATCCCAAATCCAAGCAACCAAGCAACCAATAACCAAGCAAAACCAAAACCAAGTACCCAAGTAAGCAAGTAAGCAAGCAACCAATTAACCAAGTAATCAAGTAACCAAATAACCAAGTAACCAAGTAGCAGGTAACCAAGTATCATCGAAGTAACCACGTGCAACCAAGTAACCAGGAAACCATGTAACCAAGCAACCAAGTAACGAAGAAACGAAGTAACCAAGCAACCAAATAACGAAGCAACCATGTAAATAAGCAACCAAGTAGCCAAGTAACCAAGCAACCAGGTACTCAAGCAATCAAATAACCAATAACCAAGTAACCGTGTAACCAAATAACAAAGTAACCAAGTAACAAAGTAACCAAATAGCCAAGCAATCAAGCAATCAAGCAATCAAGCAACGAAGCAACCAAGCAACCAAGCAACCAAGCAACCAAGCAACCAAGCAACCAAGCAACAAAGCAACCAAGTAACGAAGTTACCAATTCACCAAGTAACAAAGCAACCAAGCAACCAAGCAACCAAGCAACAAGCAACCAAGTTATCAAGCAATTAAGTAACCAAGCAATGTAGTAACGTAGTCACTAAGTAATCTAGTAACCATGTAACCAAGCAACAGAGCAACCAAGCAAACAAGCAACCACTCAACCAAGCAACCATGCAACCAAGCAACCAAGCAACCAAGCAACCAAGCAACCAAGCAACCAAGCAGCCAAGCAGCCAAGCAGCCAAGCAGCCAAGCAGCCAAGCAGCCAAGCAGCCAAGCAGCCAAGCAGCCAAGCAGCCAAGCAGCCAAGCAGCCAAGCAGCCAAGCAGCCAAGCAACCAAGCAACCAAGCAACCAAGCAACCAAGCAACCAAGCAACCAAGCAACCAAGCAACCAAGCAACCAAGCAACCAAGCAACCAAGCAACCAAGCAACCAAGCAACCAAGCAACCAAGCAACCAAGCAACCAAGCAACCAGCAACAGCCCAAGCAACCAAGCAACCAAGCAACCAAGCAACCAAGCAACCAAGCAACCAAGCAACCAAGCAACCAAGCAACCAAGCAACCAAGCAACCAAGCAACCAAGCAACCAAGCAACCAAGCAACCAAGCAACCAAGCAACCAAGCAAACATGCAACCAAACAACGAAGCAACCAAGCAACCAAGCAACGAAGTAACCAGCAACCAAGTAACCAAGCAATCAAGTAACCAAGCAATCAAATAACCAATAGCCAAGTAACCATGTACCTAAGTAACCAAGTAACCAAGTAACCAAGTAACCAGTGACCAGTACGGTGACCAGGTGACCAGGAGTGACCAGGTGACCAGTGACCGGGAACCGTGACCGAGTGACCAGTGACCAGTGACCGAGTGACCAGTGACCAGTGACCGAGTGACCAGGTGACCGAAGGTGACCGAGTGACCGGTGACCAGGTGACCGAGTGACCGTACCGTGACCGGTGAGGTATTAGACAAGGGACACAGAGGTGACGAGGTGACAGTGAACAAGTAACCATGTGAGCCAGTCAACAAGCAGACACGGTAACCAGCAACCAGAGCAACCAAGCACCAAGGGACGACCAGGCTAGCCGAACACC
Source organism: Ridgeia piscesae (assembly GCA_025642075.2). Lineage (NCBI taxonomy): Eukaryota > Metazoa > Annelida > Polychaeta > Sabellida > Siboglinidae > Ridgeia > Ridgeia piscesae. Next base: position 1,674 of record JAODUO010000588.1, read on the forward strand.
GAAGCAGCCAAGCAACCAAGCAACCAAGCAACCAAGCAACCAAGCAACCAAGCAACCAAGCAGCCAAAGCAACCAAGCAACCAAGCACAAAGCAGCCAAGCACCAAGCAGCCAAGCAGCAAGCAACCAAGCAGCCAAACAGCCAAGCAACCAAAGTACACCAAACAGCCAACAATAAATGAAGCAAAACCAAGAACAAGCAACAAGAAAAAGCACCAATACAAGCACCAAGCAACCAAGCAACCAAGCAACCAAACCAAGCACCAAGCAACAGCAAGCAAGCCAAGTAGCAGTAACAAGCAACCAATAACCAGTAACAAGACCAGGACCAAGTAACCAAGTAGCAGGTAACCAGTCAGACCAAGTGACCAGAACCGGTAACCAGTACAGTAATACCAAGTACCAAGTACCATGACCAAGTAAACAGTAACCAAGTAACCAATGACCAAGTACCATAGGTAACCAAGCTAACCAAGTAACCAGTAACCAAGTAAACCGTACCAGGTACCGTAACGCCCTTTTACCGGTACAGTGACGAACGATGACAAGTGCCCTCCCAGTACCGTCGACGGTGACCTCCATAATCGGTACCGAGTATCCGTATCGGTAACAGTATCCGTAGCCGTACGGTAACGTCCATTACGTACCGTATGCTTTCACTCTAGTCGCCCTCTAGCGCTTCTTCCAGTACCACGGCCGCCACCAAGCACCGACGTAAGCTACGCTGGCACCCACGACCAAAAGAACGAAAAAGGGGCCGGGGCCCGGGAAAAGGGGGGGGTGCACCGGGGGACGCCGGGGGCCCGGTCGGGACCTCCTACCGTACTAAATAAGGGTATACCAAAAACAACCAGTAAAAAAACCCAGTAAAAAAAGGGCCAAGCCCAAGAACCACCAAGCAAAACAAACCCGCCCAAAGGGAAGCATAACAAACCCATTAACCGTAATCAAGTAACCCAAAAAAAACCCGTAACCAAGTAGCGGTAACCACGTATCATCGAAGTAACCACGTATCCAAGCAACCAAGTAACCAAGTAACCAAGTAAAAAATTACCAAGTAACAAAGTATCCATGCAACCAAGTAAACAAGCAACCAAGCAACCAATCAACCAAGTTACCAAGCAACCAAGCAAACAAGAAACCAAGCAACCAAGTAAACTCTACCTTCTAGCCGCCCTCTCCCTTCAAGTCGCCTTCTCCTTTGCAGCCGCCCTCTCCCATCTAGGCGACCACATCTGACAAGTCGCCCTCTCCCTTCTAGCTACCCTTTCTCGACTGGTCGCCCTCTCCCATCTAATCGCCCTCTCTCACCGACCTATCCCGTCTAGTCGGTCTCTTCCCTCCAACAGCCTTCTCCCGTCTAGCCGCCTCGCCCGTGTAATCGCCCTCTCCCATCTAGTCGCCCTCTCCCGCCTAGTCGCTCTCTCCCTTCTAGTCGCCCTCTCCCGTATTGTCGCCTTCTCCCTTCCAGTCACCCTCTCTGGCCGCCCACAACCGTCTAGCCGCCCACTCCCGTCTAGTCGCTCTCTCCCGTCTGGTCGCCCTATCCCGTCTAGTCGCCCTCTCCCGTCTTGTCGCCGTCTCCCGTCTAGCCGCCATCTCCTGTCTAGCAGCCCTCTGACGTCTAGTCGCTCCATCCGGTCTAGTCGCGCTCTCTAGACACCCTTTCCCGTCTTGCGGCCAGCATAGTCGCCCTCTCCGGTCTAGTCGCCCTCTTACGTCTAAGCGACCTGTCCCGCCTAGCCGCCCTTTCCCGGCTAATCGCCCTCTCCCGTCTAGTCGCCCACTCCCATACAGCCGCTCTCTACCGTCTTGCCGCCCTGAACCATACTTGACGGTAAGGGGTGGTTAGACGGGAGAGGGCGGTTAGAGAGGGCGACTAGAAAGGAAAGGGCGAATAGACGGAAGAGGAGGGCTAGACGGGAGAGAGTGGTTAGAGGGGATAGGACGAGTAGTCGGGAGTGGGCGGCTAGACGGGAGAGGGCGACCAGACGGGAGACGGCGACTAGAGAGGGGGACTAGACCGGAGAGGCTGACTAGACGGGAGAGGGCGGCTGCTTTAGAGGCGAGAGGTCTACTAGACGGGCGAGGGGGGTAGACGTGAGAGTGTAGCTAGATGGCAGTTTGCGATTAGACGGAGAGAGTGGCTACACGGGATAGAGCTGCAACACGTGAGAGGGAGACTAGTTGGGAGAGGGCGACTAGACGAAGAGGGTGACTAGACGTCAGAGGGTGGCTATACGGGAGAGGGCGGTTAGACGGGAGAAGGCGGGTAGACGTGAGATTGCGTAGAGAGAGGGCGACTGAACGGGAGGGGCCGGCTAATCGGGAGATGGCGACTAGACGGGAGAAGGTGGTTATACGGTAGAGTGCTTACAGAGAGGGCGATTATTCGGGAGGGGGCGGCTAGACGGGTGAAGGCGCTCTCTGCCGTCTACTCGCCCTTTCCTGTATTGTCGCCGTCTGCCTTCTAGCTGCCCTTTCCCGTCTAGTCGCCTTCTCCTTTGCAGCCGCCATCTTCCGTCTAGTCGGCCTCATCCGTCTAGTCGTACTCGCCCGTCAAGTCGCCCTCTCCTGTCTAGCCGCCCACTCTAGGCGCCCTATCCCGTCTAGGCGCCCCATACAGTCAAGTCTTGCTCTCCCGTCTAGTCGCACTCACTGGCCGTCTTCACCCGTGTGGTCGCCCTCTTCCTTCTAGTCGACCTCTCTAACCGCCCTCGGTTGCCGTCCTCTACTTTCCTCTGTAATCTAGCTGCCCTATCCCGTCTAGTTGCCCTCTCACTTTTACTCGCCCTCTCAGGTCTAGCCGCCCTGTCCCGTCTAGTTGCACTTTCCCGTCTAGTCGCTCTATCCCCTCTAACCGACTTCTCCATTGAAGTCGCCCTCTCCTGTCTAATCGCCCTCTTCCGACTAATCGCCCTCTCCCTTCTAGTAGCCCTCTCCTGTCTAGTCGCCGTCTCCCGTCTAGACGCCCTCTCTCTACGCACTATCCCGTCTCCCTGCCTTCTCCCGTTTAGTCTAGTAGCTCTCCCCCTCTAGTCGCCCTCTCACGTCTAGTTGTCGTCTCCCGCCTAGCCGTCCTCTCCAGTCTAGCCCCCTCGCCAATCTAGTCGTCCTCTCCCCTGTAACTGCCCTCTCCAATCTAGCCGTCCTATCCCGTAAGCCCTCTGCCGTCCTCGGTAGCCGTCCTCTATCGTCCTCTCTAGTCTACCAGCCCTATCCCGTCTAGTCGCCCTGTCACGTCTAGTTGCACTCTCCCGTCTACTCGCTCTCTCCCCTCTAGCCGCCTTCTCCATTAAAGTATCCCTCTCCTGTCTAATCGCCGTCTCCCGCCTAGCCGTCCTCTCCCGTCTAGCAGCCCTCTCCCATCTAGTTGCCCTCTCCCGTCTTGTCGCTCACTCCCTCTAGCCGCCTTCTCCATTTTAGTCGCCCTCTCCTGTGTTTGTGAGTGACCATTTGCCTCGGTTAAATAAGAGTCACAAGGTGTTCGACGTTAACGAGGAACTGCCGGATCAGTATGTGATAAGCGTATGTATTACTTTTAAAGCATTGGAGAGTGTTAAAGCCAACAAAGCTACTGGGCCTGACAACATCCCTGCATGGGTGTTAAGAAATTATGCAAATGTTCTCGCCCCTCCATTAACTGCTATTTTTAACAATTCACTAAGAGAAGGTGTACTCCCTATGGAATGGAAAATGGCCAATGTAATACCGTTGCCAAAAACAAGCCCCCCTGTGTCGATTGAAAAAGACATTAGACCAATTTCACTAACTCCAATAGCTGCCAAGGTGTTTGAATCAATAATAATGAAATGGGTCGATGAAACAATTGAAGGTGCAATTGATGCTAAGCAATTTGGGGGAATTAGCGGAACGTCCACAACAGACGTTCTTGTCGAACTGGTTCATATGTGGTATAAGGCGACAGATAAATTGAATTCTTATGTCAGAGTGGTAATGCTAGACTTTAGCAAAGAGTTTGATCTTATTAATCATCATTTGTTGCTAGATAAGCTACAGTCGTATGGGTTGCCCGCACATATTTTAGTAAAAATTGGAAATGAATATTCCCATTCTGGTCATCCCAATGGGGGAGTACCGCAAAGGACATTGTTTGGACCTAAATGTTTCATTGTTTATATAAATTATTTAAGAACGACTGTTCCATTATATAAGTATGTAGATGACAGTACGTTATTTGAAATATGCGACAGAAATGATGTATCTGTTATACAAGAGTCGGTTGACATTGCTGCTAGATGGACAGAATAGAATTACATGAAAATTAATTCGGAAAAATCAAAAGAAATAATCATTAGTTTTGCACAAGATGGCAATTTCAGAAGCACTATCCCGAATATAAAGATTGATGGGAGGGATATGGCACAAGTTTGCCATGCCAGACTATTAGGTGTGACCATTTCTCAGAATCTGACATGGAACAAACACGTGGATAATATAGTGAAAAAGGCTGGTAAACGCTTGTACATGTTATATCAGTTAAAGCGTGCAGGGATTACACAGAAAGATCTGGTCAGTGTATATGTTAGTGTGGTGAGACCAGTTCTAGAATATTCATGTCCTGTATGGCACACTAACTTGTCCCAATATTTGTCTGACAATATTGAAGTTACACAAAAAAGGGCACTAAAATGTATTTTTCCTGGATTGGGTTACGCGGAGATACTTAGACGTGTTAACCTGGATACGTTGAATGTAAGACGGAAAAGCATTTGTCAAAAATATTTTGATAAAATTTAAGTCGGCACACACAGATTAAATTATCTGCTGCTTCACAAAATACATATCAAATATAATATTAGACAACAAAATGTGTACCCGTTACCAGTTACTAGAACGAATAGATTCCGTAAATCCTTTATATCGTGGGCTTTATACAATTATCAGTAAAAAGGCTATTAATACGGTATGATTTGCGGTATCAAATGTATTTCTATTGTATTGTATTATGTTTTGATGAGTTAATTGTAACCTATTGTAATGTCAATCCAACTCAGTTGAGTTGCTAATAAAACTTGTGTTATTATTAGTCGCCCTCTCCGTCTAGTCGCCCTCTCCCGTTTATTCGCCGTCTCCCGTCTAGTCACTCTCTCTCTACGGTCTCTACCGTCTACCCGCCTTCTCCTGTCTAGTCTAGTAGTTCTCTCCGATCTAGTCGCCCTCTCCCGTCTAGTTGCCCTTTCCTGTGTAGCAGTCCTCTCCAGTCTAGCCGCCCTTGCCCGTCTAGTCGTCCTCTTCCCTGTTACTGCCCTCTCCCGTCTAGCCGCCCTCTCCCGTCTAGTCCCCCTCTCCAGTCTAGTCGCTCTCTCTCCCGTCTAGCCGCCTTTTCCATTTTAGTCACCCTCTCCTGTCTAGCCGCCCTCTCCCGTCTAGTCCTCCTAGCTATAGGAACTCTCCCGTCTACCCACTAGCCGCACTCTCCCGTCTAGTCGCCCTCTCCCGTCTATCCGTCCTCTCCCGTCTAGCCGCCCTCGCCTGATAAGTCGCCTTCTCCCCTGTAACCGCCCTATCCAGTCTAGCCGTCATCTCCCGCCTAGTCGCTCTCTCCTTCGCAGCCGACATCTCCCGTCTGGTCGCCCTCTCCAATGTAGCCGCCCTCTCGCTTCTAGTCGCCCTTTACCGTCTACTCGCACTCTGCCGTCTAGCCGTCCTCTCCCGTCATCTGAATTATATCCGCCCTTTCCCATCTAGCCGCCCTCACCTGTCTATTCGCCCTCTCCCGTCTAACCGCCCTCTCCCAGCTTGCCGCCCCTCCCATCTAGTTGCCCTCTCACGTCTAGTCGCCCACTCTATAAGCACTCTCCCGTCAATCCCCTTCTCCCGTCTAACAGCCTTCTCCCGTCTAGCCGTCCTCCACGTCTAGCCGCCCACTCGCTTCTAGTCGCCCACTAACGTCTATTCGCCATCTGCCGTCTAGTCACCCTCTCTAGCCGCTCTCGTCCTCAGCCTTCTCACGTCTATTCGCCCTCTCCCGTTTAGTCGCCCTATCCCGTCTAGTCGCCGTCTCCCGTCTAGCCGCCCTCTCCCGTCTTCCCTTCCCCTTCCGTCTAGTCGCCGTCTCCCGTTTAGCCGCCCTCTCCCGTCTTCCCTTCCCCTTCCGTCTAGTCGTCTTCTACCGTCTAGTCGCCCTCTCTCCATGCACTTTCCAGTCAACCCGCCTTCTCCCGTCTAACCGCCTTCTCCTGTCTAGCCGCCTTCTCCCGTCTTGTCGCCGTTTCCCGTCTACCGCCCTCTGACGTCTAGCCGCCCTCTCCCTTCCAGATGCCCTCTCCCGTCTAGTCGCACTCTCCCATCTAGTCGCTCTCTCCCCTCTAGCCGCCTTCTCCATTCTTAGACACCCTCTCCTGTCTAATTGCCCTCTTCCGTGTAATCGCCCTATCCCGTCTAGCCGCCCTCCCACATCTAGTCGCCCTTTCCCCTTTAGCCACCCTCTCCCGTCTATTTGCTCCCTCCTGTCTAGCCGCCCTCTACCGTCTAGCCGCACTCGCCTGTCTAATCACTCACTCCGCCCTCTCCAGTGTAGTTGCTCTCTTCTTTGCAGCCGCCCTTTCCCGTCTAGTCGACCTCTTCCATCTAGCCGTCCTCTCCCGTCTAGTCGCCCTCTCCCCTCCAAACGCCCTCTCCAGCCTAGCCCTCCTCCCTGTCTAGTCGCCCTCTCCTTTGCAGCCGCCCTCTCCCGTCTAGCAGGCCTGTAATGACTAGTCGCCCTCTCAAGTCTGGCCGCCCTCTCCTGTCTAGTCGCCCTTTCAAGTCTAGTCGCCCTCTTCCGACTAGTCCCCCTCCCCTCTAGCCGCCTTTTCCATTTTAGTCGCACTCTCCTATCTAATCGCCCTCTTTCGTCTAATCGCACTCTTACGTCTAGCCGCCCTGGTACGTATAGTCGCCCTCTACCCTTTGGCCGCCCTGTCCCGTCTAGTCGCCCTCAACCCTCTAACCGCCCTCTCAAATCTATCCGCCCTCTCCCGTTTAGTCGCCCTCTCCCGTCTAGCCGCCCTCTCCCGTGTAGTCGCGCTCTTCCGTCTAGCCGCCCTCTCCCGTCTAGTCGCCCTCTCCCGTCTAGTCGCGCTCTTCCGTCTAGTCGCCCTCTCCCGTCTAGTCACCCTCTCCCCTAAAACCGCTCTCTCCACTGTAGTCGCACTCTACTTTGCAGCCGTCCTCTCACGTCTAGCCGCCCTCGCCCGTTTAGTCGCCCTCTCCCCTCTAACCCTCCTCTCCAGTATAGCCGTCCTCTCCCGTCTAGTCACCCTCTATCGTCTATGCGCCCTCTCCTTTGCAGCGGCACTCTCCCGTCTAGCTGCCCACTCCCGTCTAGTCGCCCGCTCTAGCCGCCGTCTCCCGTATGATCGACATCTCCCGTCTAGCCGCACTCTCTAGCCGCCCACTCTCGTCTAGTCGCCATTTCCATTTTAGTCGCCATCTCCTCTCTAATTGCCCTCTCCCGTATAATCGCCCTCTCCCGTTTAGCCGCCCTCGTACGTCTAGTAGCCCTCTCCCGTCTAGCCGCACTCTCCCGTGTAGTCGGCCTATCCCGTCTACGCGTCCTCTCCCGTCTATTCGCCCTCGCCTTTCTAGTCGCCTTCTCCCCTGTAACCGCCCTCTACTATCAAGCGGTCCTCTTCCGCCTAGTCGCTCTCTCCTTTGCAGCCGCCCTTTCCTGTCTAGTCGCCCTCTCCACTGCAGCCCCCTTCTCTCGTCTAGTCGCCCACTCCCCTCTACCCGCCCTCTCCCGTCAACCCGCCCTCTCCCGCCTAGCCGCCCTCTCCCGCCTAGCCGCCCTTTCGCTTCAAGTCGCCCTCTACCGGCCAGTCGCCCTGTGCTGCCTAGTCACCCTCTTTTGCCGCCCTCGGTAGCCATCCTCTCCCGTCCTGTTTTGTCTAGCCACCCTCTCCCGTCTAGTCGCCCTCTCCCGTCTTGCCGCCCCCTCCTGTCTGGTCGCCCTCTCCCGTCTACTCGTCCTCGCTCTAGGAACTCTCCCGTCTCCACGCATTTTCCAGTCTAGTCGCCCTCACCCGTCTAGCCGCCCTCTGCCGTCTAGCCTCACTCTCCCGTCTAGTCGCCCTCTCCGTCTAATCGCCCCCTCTAGCCGCCCTGTCCTGTCTAGCCGCACTCTAAAGACTACTCGCCCTCTTACGTCTAGCCGCCCTCTCCCGTCTAGTCGCCGTCTCCCGTCTAGTCACCCTCTCTCTACGGTCTCTACCATCTACCTGTCTTCTCCCGTCTAGTCTAGTAGCTCTCTCCAATCTTGTCGCCCTCTGCCGTCTAGTTACCCTCTCCTGTCTAGCAGTCCTCTCCAGTCTAGTCGCCCTCTCCAGTCCAGCCGTCCTCTCCAGTCAAGCCGCCCTCTCTGTCTAATCGCCCTCTGCCGTCTAGCCGCCCTCTCACGTCTAGTCGCCCTCTCCACTTTAGCCCTCCTCTCCGGTGTAGTCGCTCTCTCCTTTGGAGCAACCCTCTCCTGTCTAGTCACCTTCTGCCGTCTATTCGTATTCTCCCGTTTAGCCGCCGTCGCCCGTCTAGTCGCTCACTCCCCTCTAACCGCCCTCTCCAGTCTAGCCGTCCTCTCCAGTCTAGGCGACTAGAAGCGAGAGGGCGGCAAGATGGGAGAGAGCCAGAGAGACAGAGAGACAGAGAGACAGAGAGACAGAGAGACAGAGAGAGCAGACGAGAAGAGAACAGAGAGACAGAGAGACAGAGAGACAGAGACAGAGAGACAGAGAGACAGAGAGACAGTGAGACAGTGAGACAGAGAGACAGAGAGACAGAGAGACAGAGAGACAGAGAGACAGAGAGACAGAGAGACAGAGCAGAGACAGAGAGACAGAGAGACAGAGAGACAGAGAGACAGAGAGACAGAGAGACAGAGAGACAGAGAGAGACAGAGAGACAGAGAGACAGAGAGACAGAGAGACAGAGAGACAGAGAGACAGAGAGAAAGACAGAGAGACAGAGAGACAGAGAGACAGAGAGACAGAGAGACAGAGAGCAGAGAGACAGAGAGACAGAGAGAGAGAGAGAGAGAGAGAAGAGAGAGAGAGAGAGAGAGACAGAGAGAGACAGAGAGACAGAGAGACAGAGAGACAGAGAGCAGAGAGACAGAGAGACAGAGAGAGGCAGAGAGACAGAGAGACAGAGAGGAGAGAGAGAGACGAGAGAGAGAGAGAGAAGAGAGAGAGAGAGAGAGAGAGAGACAGAGAGACAGACAGACAGACAGACAGACAGACAGACAGACAGAGCAGCAGAGCAGCAGAGCAGCAGCAGACGACAGCAGACAGAAGAGAGAGCAGCAGAGCAGAGCAGAGCAGAGCAGAGCAGAGCAGAAGACAGACAGACAGACAGACAGACAGACAGACAGACAGACAGACAGACAGACAGACAGACAGACAGACAGACAGACAGACAGACAGACAGACAGACAGCAGACAGGCAGGCAGGCAGGCAGGCAGGCAGGCAGGCAGGCAGGCAGGCAGGCAGGCAGGCAGGCAGGCAGGCAGGCAGGCAGGCAGGCAGGCAGACAGACAGACAGACAGACAGACAGACAGACAGACAGACAGACAGAGAGACAGAGAGACAGACAGAGAGACAGAGAGACAGAGAGACAGAGAGACAGAGAGACAGAGACAGAGACAGAGACAGAGACAGAGACAGAGACAGAGACAGAGACAGAGACAGATTTCACATTCTCCCCGTTCTTCGTTGTTTATGTGATGATGTTGTGCCTTCTCTAACACAACCGCGAAAGGAGATGTTTACTAATCATTACAATGACCAAATTCCCTCTTATTATCTTGTTGAATAAGTTTTGAAGATGTCATTGTTTCCACTTCCATGGGCCCAGTTTGGTTTCGGTGACCATAAATATATTTATAATACAGCGTAATATCCGTGTGGTGCTCTTGTCTTGTCGCAATGTTGGTCAATATTTTCATCCTGCAACTTCTGCTGATTGCCGAGTTTTCTTTCCTCGTCGACGGGAGAGTCTACTACACTGGTGAGTGCGAGCCACCATACAGTTCGAATCGATACTTTCGCTGTTCAAGGTACCAGTGTGCTACAATCAGCAAAGACGCTTTGCTTGAAAGGTATATGTAATCATTTAGCTGACCATTGCAGATTATTAGTTGAGCATCTAAATGTAGATGGTTGAAATTGGTGGTGCATAAAGGTTGAAAAACGAGAAAATATTGATTGATAAGTATTATTCTTATGTGAAGATTATTCATAAAGTAGTACTAGACATATATTGGGTAGTAGTTTTGATAAATAGCTTGTTACTTAACAGTATTTTTGAACAGATGTTTATTTTTAAATGTTTAAAAGAATGTGATAAAAATTACATTTTCTGTAATTTTACAAGTCTCATTTTTTATGACAAATTTAATTTTATGTGTTTACAGGTTAGGAAAGTTGTGCTCAACGACCTCCTTGATACGCTGATATTCAAAGAACCGGAGTAGGTTACTTCCCAGCAAACATTCAACGTCCCCGTAACGTTAGTAGAAGGTTATAATTAGGTTATCCAGTAATATTTTCATATGGAATTTAACATTCCATAAACAAAACGGGAACGTAAACAAAACTTTCGAAAGCAAAACAAAAAACGTTAGGAAAACATTTCCGGCTAACGTTATCGTAATATAGAAATAACGTTCTGCTAACGTTCTGGTAACCTGATTTTGTTAGCTGGGTTATTATCTGCATGTGATATACCAAACTGTTTTTATTGATATACATTATAGGGAAACATTTGCTTTTAAAATATATTATAAGTTTTCACTTGAGCACATGGCGCGCTATAAGGGTCTTATTATGCCACCTGAACGTTTCCTGGCCAACCTACTGAAATAGTCGGTTATTGGCTGTTAATGTTACGCAACGTAACTTATCTAATTATATATATATTATATATATATATATATATATATATATATATATATATATATATATATATATATATATATATATATATATATATATATATATATATATATATATATATATATATATATATATATATATACATACATATATTTATATATTTCAGCGACCAAATGTTTCACCTAAATACTGAAACATTCAGTTATCTATTTCTGCTCGTGCGCTTATGAATTCTATACCATCCAAATATTTCAGTGAGAGACCAAATATTTCTTTTTTTTGTTAAAACACAGTTCCCTGTGCTTTATTTCTTCTACAGTTTCTTTTAAAATAACTTTTGTTTTTATGCATTGCTCATAGAAGAGGGTATATATTTATTAATTTATTGCCGACACATTTCACATTTCAGGTTGCGGCAACACTGCTCATCCAAACAAAGCAGGCATGCGAGACCACAAGGCAAATAGCCTAGTACACAACTGAAACATTGCATCTGCTACCTGACAATTTAAGGAATTTTTTATCTTTGTAATACAGTAATTAGGATAACTTATCTAATTGTGTGTGTGTGTGTGTGTGTGCGTGTGTGCGTGTGTGCGTGTGTGCGTGCGTGCGTGCGTGCGTGCGTGCGTGCGTGCGTGCGTGCGTGCGTGCGTGCGTGCGTGCGTGCGTGCGTGCGTGCGTGCGTGCGTGCGTGCGTGCGTGTGTGTGTGGATATGGATATGGATATGGAAGTTGTTGATTTGTTTAAATCGGTGCAATATGCACCTGGACTGTGGTGCTTATAACGTGAAAGGATAAATGTATGCCTACTAAATGTCCTATCGCTACAGTGCTACAGCGTATGTATTTAGCCACTGAACGTAGCACCAGACTATCCTCTCGGGCGGTAAGTCAATTATAGACGAGGCGAAACGCAAGAGTCAGGTGACAAATGTGGTTTTACCGCATCTCATTGGACCGGCTACAATACATATAAAAGAATGCTTCAACGACGTGTCCATGTCGGCGATTTTGCTTGAGCGAAGTGCGTAACTCACTTTTTTATCTTCTGCATTCATCACGAACCTCAATCACTAGGTTCCGAGCCTGTTTCGACTACTGACGAATAACCGAGGATCTAGGGTAGTGCGATTTGACAGGAAATACCCGATCCTAGATAGGAGGACTTTCGGCTAAATAGTTTCCGGAAATGGGACACGTCTATTTGCGAATTACATCATTTCATTCCGACGTGGGTGGCAATCACAATAATTCATATTAACAATGATTACGGTCGTTGAGTTATTATGGTGACATTATCTAAAGGGTGATTCACTAATTCGGCTATCTCCGAGTAAATAACCTCCGCGTCCTCCTGGTTCGATCCTTTTTCATGATTATCATCTCAACTGCAATTGAGCAGTTCCCAAACAACGCCGGCCGAGTCGTGTTCAGTATGCTGCATTAAGTGACAAAAACGTAATTTCCCGTGAATGTTTTCGTTGATATTTGCACTTGCACACACGCACCTACACCGACCCGCATAATAGACGCGCGCGCAGTTTAGCTGTTGGATTAGGTCATTTCCGGAAACCTTTCCCCGCCATAATACGTTTGGATGAGCGTGCTTTTAAACGTGCCTTGTTTACATTATCATTTAGACATCAACAACTCGCCACCACTGTTATTCTACAGCGAATAAAAAAATGGTCTGGAAAAGTTGTCAACTCTCTGTGTTTCGTGTGCCTTTTATCGCGGTTGTTTTGTTATTTACATCGTCATAGTTTGGACTTTCCGATAAGGATGCCTAAATTCGTGGATTAGCAGGTTAGTGATTGCTTAGTCATTAACCGTATTTTGGCAGTTAATTACAATACATCTCCGCCACGGTAACTGAGACACTGGTACATAATTTCGCAGATTATCGGATCAGTGATTTGCCTAGCCAATCTCTATTAAGCGTAATTTGGCAGGTGATTAGGATCAAGCTCTCACACACACGGTAATTGAGATATGGGTGTTTAATTTAGCGGTTCATCCTGAAACACAAGCAGGCGGGCCAGTATAGTTCAAGGATCAGTGGAATGTGACGTCATGGCTGGCAAAAACAACATCGGGGGACTCTGAACACCATTATATACTACTAACCACCTTGTATATAAATAAACACTAAATTCCAAGTCATTACTGCCGAAGGAAATTATAGACGAAATCAGTATACCACTTGATAATTTTTTTTATCTGTCACTTAAAGAGGGAATTGTTCCATTAGAATGGAAGGAAGCAAATGTTACACCATTATTTAAACAGGGATCGAGGAGTAAGACAGAAAAGTATAGACCTGTGAGCTGAACATCAGTATTATGCAAATTATTAGAAACATTTATTAGAGACCACATGGTAGATTTTCTTTAAAAAAATCAATAACAATGTCAACATAGGTTCCTAAAAGCTAGGTCTTGTCTAACCAATTTTTATGGTTTTTTAGAAGATAGTACTAATTGGTGAGATGATGGTTCACCGGTGGATGTAGTATATATATTTTCAGAAAGCATTCGATAAAGGGCCACATCAAAGACTGTTAATTAAATTAAAAACCTAAGGTATAGGGGAAGGTATGATCAGTTGGATACAAGCATGGTTGACAGAGAGTAATAGTAGAGAGGGATATATCAAACTTGGAAACTAATTTTTAGTGGAGTTCCACAAGGGTCAGTGTTGGGACCAATAGTATTTTTGATATTTATAAATGATTTGGATGATGACTTATCAAGTAAAGTACTTAAATTTGCAGACGACACAAAAGTGTAAAAACTGATGCAGATAAAGACACTTTACAAGGTGATCTAACCAAGTTAGTCAAATGGTCTGAAATATGGCAGATGTTATTTAATTTTGGTAAATGTAAATGCATCCACATTGGTCATGGTAATGTGAGCAGATACTACTATATTAGGCACAAGTATAAAAGAAAAGGATCTGGGAATTACAATTAGTGCTGACATGACAGTTTCGGAGCAATGTGGATTTGCTGCTGCAAAGGGCAACCAAATATTACAGCTAATTGGAAGGAACATTACATATATGGAGAAGACATTAATCATACCATTGTACAAGGCAACAGTTTGGCCACATTTGGAATATTACATTCAGGCATGGAGGCCATATCATAAGAAAGATATCAATAAACTAGAAAGAATTCAACGGAGGGTAACTAAACTTATTCTAGAACTTAAACATTTATGCTATGAAAGGCGCCTGTTAGAATGTGGATTGATAATATTAGAAACTAGAAGATTGAGAGGAGACCTAATAGAAGTTTTTAAGATATTGAAAGGATATGAAGATATTGATAGCAACTTTTTTTGAAACTAAAAGAAGATAGTATGACAAGAGGGCGTTAGTCAAGCCATACTGTAGGTTTGATAAACGAAAATTATCTTTCTCCCAGAAAACAATAAATGATTGGATTCAATTAAGTCATGATTGTGTAAATACCAGCAGTGTAAATGTTTAAAAATAAAATTGACAATTATCTGGCAAGGGCGGGATATACCTAGGTTGAACACTTAATGTTTCTAGAAATTGTTTTAATACTGATTAAATTATTTATTCATCTATATATTTATTTTAATTAATTAATTATTATATTGTTATTATTGAAAGACATTTTATGTATTTTTTATGATACTTATGTATTTTTAGAGACAACTTACCATTTTTTTATTTTACTTTTTATTTTTAGAGACAACGTATTTTAATTAGTAGCATTTTAGTGGCATTTTTTATTTTGTATATTTATCATATTACGAATACTATTAATTTATGTACACTTTAATAATTTAGTGAACACTCGATAAGCCATAAGAATAGGCTTCCTTGTTCACATTCCGTCTGGTCTCTGGAGCTTGGCTCTGGACGGCGACTTGTTAAACCTTGAATACACAGATAACAGCGCACCAATTGGCAAGTGCCTTGAGCAGTCCTGAGTACTGGGCTATAATTATAAGAATTTACCTTCACTTTTATGTGGCCTACCACATAGTGTGTATGCTAAACTTCATAGACTTACATCTTAATAATTTAGATATAATCATTCATTGCCATTGCCATTGCCATTGCCATTGCCATTGCCATTGCCATTGCCATTGCCATTGCCATTGCCATTGCCATTGCCATTGCCATTGCCATTGCCATTGCCATTGCCATCATCGCACGTGATCTAAACTAGAGCGATTGCCATTGCCATTGCCATTGCCATTGCCATTGCCATTGCCATTGCCATTGCCATTGCCATCATCGCACGTGATCTAAACTAGAGCGTAGTACTAGTACTAGTCCTTGCTCTACTAGGTTATCCGTGTGTGGTCTGTGGACCACAGAATGACAACGACAACGTCCAACCATAGCTCTAGTGTTGCAGGAGTACATGTAAACATTACTTTAGTCCAGTGCAAATGGTAATCCCAATATCACCCTGAACTTGTCGTCAACTGGGTTGTTATTCATGGACCGAGACAACTAATAGTCAGAGACAATGCTATTGTCCGAGACAATAAACGTTGGGACTTCTGTCATGGCGAAGTTGGTATGCATGAACTGGACGTTAGACAGAGACAATGAAGTCAAAGACTTTTACGCGATTGTCCCGACGTTTTAAGTTGGGCTAATTTTAGACGAGGGGAACCCGGGAAACCCTAACCAATTGTTCGAAGAGCGCAGGCGCCTCCCGGTGTTGCCAGTTCCGCGGTTTTACCGCGGAATTGGGCTAGTTTTATACCTGTTCCGCGGGGGAAAATGAGCCGTTGCGGGTTGCGGTTTTTTGGGCTTCTTTATAAGCATAGGAAATGGAATGATCAACTGGATAGAAAAATGGCTTATTGGTAGAAGACAAAGAGTAGTAGTTGATGGGGAGGTTTCAAACTGGAAAGCGGTTTTGAGTGGAATACCGCAGGGATCAGTACTGGGACCTATTTTATTCTTAATATATATCAATGATTTGGATGATGACATAACAAGCAAGGTGTTGAAGTTTGCGGACGACACAAAAGTGTTCAGGAAAATTAAAAGTGATGCAGATAGACAGCAGTTACAAGATGATCTTAATAAGTTGATAGAATGGTCTGAGAAGTGGCAAATGCTGTTTAATTTTGGAAAGTGTAAGTGCCTTCACACAGGACACGGGAATGAAGATGCACAATATACAATGGGTGATACTATACCAAACACTACCTTAAAGGAAAAGGACTTAGGGTTAACTATTAGTGCTGACATGAAGGTATCAGAGCAGTGTGGAATTGCAGCAGCGAAGGGAAACCAAATTCTTGGATTAATTAGGCGAAATATAGTGTACAAAGAAAAAGAACTAATAATACCGCTGTATAAAACAATAGTTAGGCCTCACTTAGAATATTATATACAAGCATGGAGGCCATATCGCAAGAAGGATATTGATATGCTAGAAAGAGTACAAAGGAGAGCAACCAAAATGATACCAAAACTCAGGAATATCAGTTATGAAATGCGTCTAAAAGAATGTGGCTTAACAACACTAGAAACCAGAAGATTGAGAGGAGATCAGATTGAGGTGTTTAAAATATTGAATGGATATGAAAATATTGACAGAAATATTTTTTTCACAGTCAAGGAAGAGAGAAGGACTAGAGGACATGGAGTTACATTAGCAAAGAAGCAGTGTAGACTAGATATTAGAAAATTTTCATTTTCACAAAGAACAGTAAACGAATGGAACAGATTATCAGCTGATTGTGTAGGTGCTAGTAGTGTTAATATATTTAAAAATAAAATCGACATATACCTAAGAAGGGCGGGGTATACTTAGATAGATAGGTTGGACTCTCGATAAGCCAAATGGCTTCCTAGTCCACCTGCCATCTAGAGTTGAATCTCTAGGTGGCAATCTTGTTAAATAAATCTTGTTAAATCTTGTTAAATATGTCGCTATTTTTGGGCTTGTTTCAAAATTGGTGGTTTTTACGTCATGTGTTACGTTAAGAGGCGTCATATTTTTCGTCACGTAATAAATACTGTAAACTCCCAATTCAAAGCCGCCTAATGTTTTTTTTTAATACAGGCATTGCCTACTCCAGTCTGGGCCATCCAGTTGTCCACAAATAAGGGTAATAATCATTCTCTCGCGCCAGGGTGACATTACGTCAATACCAACTCTTATCTTTGTTGCACCACGTGTAGTAACGTAGCGCAACGAGCAGGTGCTTCCGAGAATAGGCGTAATCCAAACTTAGATGCTGCTTAGGTTCAGCCAGCCAGCAGGTATAGCTTTTTGTTATAGTCTACTCTAGTAAGTCCAGGCATGAAGCCTGGGGAGTTGTGATGATGGAGAAGGTGGTTGCTATAAATAGCTATATAGCTCGCATTGTTTTGATAATAGTATATATTATTAACTATACGCAATTGATGCTGAGATGTGCATGCACACCACGGCGATTTAGGTGCGCATGGTAAAACGGAAAAGCATCGCAGAAAAGCCCCTCCGTTTCTAACATCCACACTCTTTTCGTTGCTGGTGTGTCATCGGTGAAGGTGGACACATCCGTGAATATGTCAGAATTGAAATGACGTGTTGTCTTTATAGGGCATATGTGTGCGTGCGTGCGTGCGTGCGTGCGTGCGTGCGTGCGTGCGTGCGTGCGTGCGTGCGTGCGTGCGTGCGTGCGTGCGTGCGTGCGTGCGTGCGTGCGTGCGTGCGTGCGTGCGTGCGTGCGTGCGTGCGTGCGTGCGTGCGTGCGTGCGTGCGTGTGATTACAGACTTTGACCTTTGTTATATTGGTCGCATGTGGCTGGCTGGCTGGCTGGCGCCAGCTGTCACTGTCAGTACCGACCGGCGTATGCGCTGACATACTGTATTACTGGGCCGGGAGCTGGACCCGGAACCCGTAAATTAGGCCTTACATGATACTTCGATGTTGAATATATATTTTACACTTGAATGTAAGCGTCCAGTGAATTGCATGCCTTCATCGAGGCTCGACTGTACATTCCTGGCGTGTTGGTAACGTAATTGTAACGGTTAATTGTAAATATCGCCGGCGAACGTTAGATTCGGGATCATTTTGCCAGTCGTCTTGCATAAAATACGGATCTGCATGGCAACATGTGAGCGCCATCACCGCACTCTAGTTTCTTTTCATACCGATCTCTCGCGCTGACATCTAAAGAATTAACGTACAATACTGGCAATTCATAATCGCAGCGTTACAACTAGTCTTTGTTGGCTTGGCTGGTTGGCAGCACGGCGTGTTTTACCAACCAGTGCAATGCGCATGTGCGAAAGTGACGTAACGTGTTGGTAAACATGAAATGTCCTTTATAATTTTCTGTCGACACCAACTTGTATATTGGCTTATTTCTACGCCTTCTGGACTCTACAATGAGAAATACGTGTTTTATTACATTGACTTGGTTGAAACACACCTAAACAGCCAACAGAATAGAAAACAACGCAATACCACGAAAAGGCGGGCACTGGTTTGTACTATTCATAAGCATACGTATTCAGCAGCAATTCATCGTGTTAAGTGTGTTAACATAACAACAACATAGCATACAAGTCTACCGGTAGCAACATTCGGCTCAAGTAATTGCTCTGGGGTGACAATAACACTTTATATTAGTAAACCATCAGCTGCAGTTAGGACGCACGGCTTTTGGCCTTACTTAGCCCTGGCTCAGTTAAGCTAAGCGTCGATACGATCATTTGATTCCGCCTGTCTACTTTCCAATTTTTTTGATGCAGACAACCGTTCTATCAGTCTGTTTACAAACAAATGACATAATCTGTGTAACAAGAATTAATACATCATATTGAAAACCTTTGCCCCAGCAAGTGCACAATAAAACATATCTAAGCCTTTGGCTTGAGCATGAGCCGAGGCTTGACAAAGGCCTTGATTATAGCAAGACAAGGAAGTGATTAAAACTTCTCGGCACATATTCAAAGTGTGTGAATCCGTCATCAAAGAGTCGCAACTTATTGTATTACTGGTTATGCTATACTATTTGACAGCAAGCTTTTCGTTGAAATCAACTTGTGAAGTCACGCGACTGCCGCCAGTTCTGACAGTGACTGGTGGTAGCATCCATGTCAGTGTGGGAAAGTGTGGGTTTATGTGATTGACATCTTTCGATATAATTATAGATGTATATTTACAGCAGTGATAGTTTAGTTAATAAAATTATATTCCATGTCGGGTCACAGACACAGTAAAGCAGACTCATCGATACCCGAAGGCGAAGAGGTAGAGCGCCAAGTCAAGCAAGCCCATTTATTTAGAGCCAGTTTGTGATACAGCCATATCTTGCGAGTCACCCAAAACACTCAGGCCTTTTAATATGGGATAAAGGCGGCACAACAAAATTTTGACGAGTACAAAATATCCACAATGCATTGCGGAGGGAATTCCCTCGCAATAGTGCAAAGGGTCCATCATAAACATCACCATCACCGAACATTGGCAATCTATCTCAACTATCAGCCACTGACACTGTCATTGTAATTGACAATATCGGTGATGAATGACCAGCCAGCCATGATACAGCCAAAGACAAAGTCAACCAATTCAAAGACATTGACATAGTTGTCGTCTTCTAGGGGAACTGTGCTCCATTGGCATTGCAGGACTCGCAGACAAATCGAAAACGCATAGTATATTATTACTTTTTTGACGTTTTTTCTTTCCAACAACTCGGTGCATCGACCTAGATACAATGTATCATAACACATCACGTGATATCATTGTTTACGCTCAAGTTGAATAATGTGAACACGTGATCACGCCAGTTGCTTTTGACGTCGAATTCGATCCTGGTTGAGCAGTGTGAACAGGTCTTTAGCCGGTAAATATTGAGTACATGGGCATTCTAAATTAGTTGTGTGCATTTGTTCCATGATAAGAAGGTGTTTTGAAACTGAGTGTTTGTATGCATTGCCATTGTCATATTGATGCGAGTGATTATTTTGAAGTAACAGGTAGCGGCATGCGTTCTATCTAGTGCAATTTGGCTTGGCGGCATGTGAAGTCGTTTTTATCAATTTATGTATACTACGTTGTTCCTGATATAGTAAATCGTTACGAATTACTAGCAAGGTTCTCCTAATTCAGACATTCGATCATGGTTGTCACACTGCTGCGTCGACGGTAGCCTCTCTTCAGACTTCATGAAGCGAGCAGCTTGTCGTTGAACATTCTCAGTAGATTTAATTAATGTTCTTCTCTGTCTGTGTGGTAGGATCTCACATACTCTCAATGCTTATTCCATAATATGTCAGACGATCGTTTGATCGCTTAAATGCCTTAATGTTTTTGATGGTTGCTGATGTTAATACTACAACTAATAATAATTAGTTAACTCCCATTTTGCTTAAATCATTTGAAACCAAGCCCAGAGGCGCATCCATACAAAATGGTTAATCGATATCAGAGTCAATAAACAATTCCAGTTGTCAATATGTTGATTGATACGGCATACAAGGGAGCTATGCTGGATAGGCAAAGTTGTAAAGGTATGTTTTAAGTTCTCATTCTCTGTTCCAATAAGACATTATTTGGTTTTGTTGTCGACAATTTGCCATTATCCTTTCCACTAGAGACTAACTTTTACACATTACAGAATGGCATATAAATTGTGTTAAGCAAATGCGGCAAGGAAAAATAAAACTCGTTTCTGTAGGTGCACCTACTCTTTGTAATATGCTTCCTTCTAGTGTCAGATCAGTTTAAATATTGCTACATTCCGCCGTCACTTAAACACATCTTTACATACAACTTTGCCTATCCATCATAGCTCCCATGAATGCCGTATCAATCAATATGTTGACAACTGGAATTGTTTATTGACTCTAATATATATATCGGTTAACCGTTTTGTATTAATGCGCCTCTGGGCATGGTTTCCAATGATATGATTTAGGCCCAATAGGAGTTAACTCATTATTATTGGTAGTAGTATTAACATCAGCAGCCATCAAAAACATTAAGGCATTTAAGCTATCAAACGATCGTCGGACCGATTATGGAATAAGCGTTGAGAGTATGTGGGATCCTTCCTCGCAGACAGAGAAGAACAGTAATTACATCTGCTGAGTATGTTCAACAAGCTGCTCGTTTCGTGAAATCTGAAGAGTGACTACCGTCGACGCAGCAGGCAAGGAAAAATACGGCAAGGAAAAATTTAATTTTCGAATATTTTGCCTCAGCTGGATGGTGTTTATGAACATGTCGCCAACCGAAGGGCATGTGGATGCCCGGTTCACCACGAACTCTGGTTAACAAAGATTGTGTCCGGTATGCCGTAATGTGTAAGGGGTACAATCATCGTTAAATGACGCAATTATTTGTCCCGGCTCTACAGATGAGAACAATGATTATAACAACGGTAACTTATAAAGATACACAGGTGACTGAAACAAGTTAATAATTGGTTGCCACCGATGCTCAGGGCATGGAGACAGCCACCGAGAGTTGCATAACATAAACTCGATAGTTTGATGTCGCTGTTTATATAGATATGCACATTTTGAAATACTATGTGCGTTATTTGTGATATAGAAGATGGCCTATTTTATTATTTATATTTGAAGATTCTTACGTTATTTTGTTTTTATATATCATAATGAGTAACTACAACAATCTGAAGGGTGAGCATTTGAACTGGGTTCAACCTATTTTGTTATTTATATTTGAAGAATCTTGTTATTTGGTTTTTAGATATCAGAATGAGTAACTACAACAATCTGAAGGGTGAGCATTTGAACTGGGTGAACGCTATACAGAAGAAAGATGCAACCTATGAAGACATGATGTCCATATACGAAAAGTGGAACACCTATGACCAGGTTGGAGGCGATGTGAATGTGTCGTGGCTGATCATTTCCGAAATACTGTAAAACTGTCTTGGTCAACCTTTGTTCTAGGGAGCACCTGGCTTGGACAAATTACTACCCATCTTTTCAGTGTGCGACCCTTTCAGGAGAGTCATGCTGTGTGCGGCTGTGTGCGAAACACCTGTCTTGATAGACAGTTGTGCTGATCTAATTGGGATGATGGGTGAAGGTTGTATTACTGTAAACAAGTGTGAGGTTGCGCCTAATGTCCACATAACAATACTGCGTTTTCGGCGTTTGCAAAATCAAATAAATGCGTGACGTCGTGCACAAGGTGGCATATCCTTAGAGCAAGCGAAATTGATACATTTTATGTTGTACATTATATACAATTAAACCCAAAATACCCAGCGGAATTTTGATCGTCGCAATTTGCTATGGAGTCTAGAAGGCGATAGATGAGAAAAATGTATTATGCCCGAGACCGTGAAGCCTAAGACGTAGACCTGACTACAGCGGCCGTCGTGATATCTAATAATTAGGCCTGACTATAGCGGCCATCGTGATAGCTAAGAATGCCGCCGTAAAAAGTTAATGTAAGATACCATGTGCCCAAATATGCTGGTATAGCCATTACAATTCTTGTGATTCGTGACTTATTTCAGCATACTATTATCGTAGGAGACATTTTAAATATAATGCCTGTCATGATAGCGTGGCGTGTATATGAAAAATGTGAAACGTGCTTTTCCCAGGAAGAGTAAACTAAATCACACATAGACCCATAATATAATACAGTAGTAGATAGGAATCTGGCGAAGTAGATAAGAAATGTTTCAAGAGATGATATCCAGGATGACTACATCGTCAGTTGGTTCGCGGTTTTAGGATTTGAAAGGTGTTGGGTATATGGGTCCAAAGTTCTTGTGTGAGTACTTCGACAAGCACGCACGCACATTTGGACTCCCGAAGGATGCACTCATCCTCGACGTGGCCGCCGGCACAGGCATTCAAGGTGTAATGGTAAGTTTGATATGCGTGGTGAAGTAATAGTAAGACTTCTATAGCGCCTACATACTTGAACATGCAAACTTAGTCGGGTAATGATAAACGGAGACGGGCAAAAGTCGTCATTCAAGCATGGAACCGCCGAATATTCTAGGTAGAAAAGCAATTTTAAACAAACAATTTGTTTTTACGAAAAGTGCCTATAGTTTCAGTATATTTAAATATATAAACAGGGAGTTGATTCCAGATTGCTGGAGCAGCTACGGAGAAAACGCGTTGAGCTTAGTTTTAGGAATCTAAATGTTGTTTGGAAAGCGATTGTCTAAGGGTCCTAGAGATATCAGGGAAATGTAACAGATTAGCTAGGTATGCCGGTTGTTGAGTAGAAAGAGTACGTTATGTAAGAATAGCCAATTTGAATTGAATTTAATTCTGTATAAAACTGGAAGGCTTAAGTAGGGGTAGTGATGAACGAGGGAATTAAGTATTTTTTAAATGTAACATTGTAATCAACATAATTGATGACAACACATGATAGAATATGGGTAATCTTATGCGTGGAGTATTTTGAAGACATACTGCCTAAAGTATCCAATGAAGAGGAAACAAGCAAACGTGTAGGTTTGTCCCAATGAAGGATAGCGTTGATGGATTTCCACAATTAGCGAGTATTTTCTAAGCATAGCAAAAGAGAAAGGATACAACTTACCAGGTGTATTCACTAAATGTCCATATTGTATGTATACGCGAATATCAATACTATACTTTACCATCAAGGTTTTATGCGGGATTGACTGATCTACTTGGTTCTGCAGGACACATAATCATAATATGTAATGTTCTTTAAAATAAGACATGGTTCTGCAAGGTATCGGTTTTTTAAACAAAGCCACTTATTTAATCAATGACATTTAAACAAAGGCTAAATAAGTACACATTCGTAATGCGATATAGTATTACTCGTCAAACGAGATACTGCACTCTGGGAGGACTTTGGAACAAACAGTTAACAACGATGCTTCGGGGTAGATTACAGATCACCGCCTTCGCGCATCTTTTATTTACCCAGGGATACGTCAGTTGATGAAATAGTATACTATTTTCGCGTACTCGATTTATTATTATTAACAACGAAGGTTATTCTTCAATCCATAGCAGTTCCGTTCACCGCTCGTGAACCTTAAGGTGGTGATACACATACGATAGACCCGTACGAGCGACTCGGATAAAAAAATCTGATTTACGTGTATAGATGAAACCGGATATAAAATCGTAAGTGTATCATATTGTCCGAGTCACTCGTACTCGTGACTCGCACAAAAGGGGATGAAACACGTACTAGTGGCTCGTACGAGTGGCTCGTACGAGTGGCTCGTACGAGTGGCTCGTACGAGTGGCTCGTACGAGTGGCTCGTACGAGTGGCTCGTACGAGTGGCTCGTACGAGTGGCTCGTACGAGCGGCTCGTACGAGCGGCTCGTACGAGCGGCTCGTACGAGCGGCTCGTACGAGCGGCTCGTACGAGCGGCTCGTACGAGCGGCTCGTACGAGCGGCTCGTACGAGCGGCTCGTACGAGCGGCTCGTACGAGCGGCTCGTACGAGCGGCTCGTACGAGCGGCTCGTACGAGCGGCTCGTACGAGCGGCTCGTACGAGGGCTCGTACGAGCGGCTCGTACGAGCGGCTCGTACGAGTGGCTCGTACGAGTGGCTCGTACGAGTGGCTCGTACGAGTGGCTCGTACGAGTGGCTCGTACGAGTGGCTCGTACGAGTGGCTCGTACGAGTGGCTCGTACGAGTGCATGATACACGTAGTCGTGGCGAAACAATCGGGTCGGGAGAGTTGCGTGAGTGACGTCATAAGGTGAAGGCCATTACACATGCACACGTGCCTGTTTACGGCAATGGCTGACAGTTGCAGCAGCAACAGTGAAGAACGTGCAATTTGGCTCGGTGCATTGGTTGTGCTGCAGCAAATTTTAAAATGAGGTTGTCTGTTCCATAATTAGCTAGGGTAGATAAATATTGTCACTATGTTTGCTAAATAAGTTTCAATTTCTGTCACTATGATCAGCAGTATGGAAATACTTATTGATGGTCTTGTTTACAATATTAATATTTCATGCACACAACAATAACATTGTAAGCTGCTTTACAAAGGTTTGGCTAACTGAACTGCATTTGAAATTTTAGCAACGTTATGATTATAATAAATGTCAAACACACCTCACTTTGCTTTACTAGAATCCTAATTCAGAGAAAAAACAACTAAGCAGATGATGATAGGGATTTTTGAAGCTAAAAATTCATAATCAAACATTATGGTTGATTGCCCGGCATAATAAAAGAAAAAAACCATTGGACCTATGGAAGGAAGCTGTGTGACCCTGACCATGTTTTGTATATGAAATTATATTTATATTGCATCTGTAAACCCAATTTGGACCACGCTGTTAGGCACAGTGGATTTCACCATAACTGTTAGGAATCTAAATACTAATGAGCAACTGCTTAGCTAAAAGGAACAACTGTGAAATCACAATTTTGGCTTGAACAATATCATTCTAATATAGACAAAAAGAACACTGGATATACTGAAGTAGTATACACAAGTTCCAGTTTCAGAAAAAAATGTTGTATTATTTTATTTTTGTGATACCAACATACATTTAAAATGAGCAGCAACACACAAATAAGTGTTCACACCAATATCACTCCTTGACCTTGGCATTGAAGTCTTCATGCATGATATCCATTATTTGAATCATAATTTCGTCCATGCATCATTGTAGCCTTTTTGTCAAAGCAAAAGCACTGCTTTATTGAAATGTTTAAAATACAAATATTGTGGAAATTAAAGAGCAGTTAATCGAGTGATCCTAGTGTCACGATGTCGCTGTCTCTACTTACTTCAGACAGAGGTCTGACATTGAAGTTTGAACGATCCAGTCATCATTCCACTCCAGACGCCAACGACGTCGGCGTTGCTGCCGAATTTCTGTAATATATTCCTCCGTTTTTTAACATTGCTTCATTGAGATCTTGCAGTAACGGATGCCTGTCTTTGTAACGAGGGTTGGCATCATTCCATAGCGAATATTTCACGGTAAAGCGCAATAAACATGTGAAGTGAGAGTTTTGCCACATCAGCATCTGCCATTTCTAAGAAGGTCGAAGTTCAACTTAGTGCTGTCATCTCATTGGTTGTTTATTCCATGTCCCTCGAATGAGTTCCCCGTACGAGTGACTCGGACGTGCATGATACACGTACGATTTTACATCCGATTTTGCGATACACGTATGAATTGGGTGGTTTCATCCGAGTCACTCGTACGAGTCTATCGTACGTGTTTCACCACCTTAAGCATGTCGGGCAATAAGTTCAACTTCGATCTCCTTAAAATGGCTGAATACTGATTTGGCAAAACTCTCATCTTACATTTTTTCGAGCTTTATCGTGTAAAATTCGCTGGTGCGAATCCACGTTACAAAAACATAATCGATGGTTACGAATATCCTGCAAGTTCTCAATGATGACGCCTGTAACATAAGGCGACTCGTACTCAAGATAGCAGTGTGGTAACTCGATAGGTTTATTGGCTAGTCGTGTACACATGCGCGGTAGTATTCACGATACTCGCTGAATATTACATCTCCCTTTCTTTCAAACAAATATTCTCTTTACTATTAAACCAAATAAACATGTAGGTCAACTGATTCACAAATTGTCAATATACAAGTGAACGTAATTATACTTATTCAACATGAGTTAGCATTGCTCTAACAACATAGAGTATCCAGTTGTACACATTGCAAAGTAAGTATTCATAAAGGTAAATGTTCAATGTCTGCCTCCGTTTTCTTGTGCCATTATTCACACTTCTAAAGTTACAATGACTGTAGGGTGGACTATCTACAGTCGTAGAGTAAATAACTAGTCAGGGATTGTTCTGTCCTGCAGCGCCTGTAACGTCTCAGTCCTTCGGCTGACCTGGTCAGAGGTTCAGGCGTCGTGGTGGCTTGCTCACACGACCACTGCGGATCACAAATCCCGCGGGAGGCATTTGGCAATTAGTGGGTGCGGTCCAGAACGTCGAGCGGTCCAGAACGTCGTTCTACGTGTCAAAGGTTAGCAGTTCATGACTAAGGTTAGCGCGACGTTCCGACCCGCAGCTAGCCAGTCTGGAATGTATATACGGTCCAGGATGTCGTTCCACCTCTGGTTGAGTGTTGTTTATGGACTTCTTACATGCATGATAAAGGTTAACGTCTACTGTGACCAGCGTACACATGGTGACTGCCGAATTAACCCATAGTGGACCATGCATATTATAATTTATATTAATAATTTATTGATGCGCTTCCTTTCTTGCAATTGTTATTAATAAACATAACAATTAAAATCTCACAATCAGCGTTACTTGTAATTATATATAAACAGTGTTTTCTTAATGTCCTTGTCTCAGAGCGTTGTCCATATTATGACTTCGTTATAGCCATGGTTTTCAGTGCAGTATAGTACGTGCAGCATTACATACAAATCCCCGCGTCTTCGTGACATATAGATGATATATCTGGCAGTTTAGGATGTATGTAACTGTCTGTTAGCTGTATGTACTGGATGTAACGAGCCCGAATTGTCATAGTTTGTAGGCAGGTCCTATATTAGAGAGCCCATAGGGGTAGTGTGTAGAATAAATTAGTCAGAGGGTGGGTGTGGATCACACTTTTATCATGGCATATATTGGCATCTATTTTGTATGTATGGAACACACTTTTATAGTGGTCCTATTGGAATGTTTTGTAGCATTATTGTTTTATTCAAAAAGGCTCTTTCCTCCACCAGTTTTGCAAATATGGGCTTAACATTGCAGTATATAAATCCCATTGAGGTGCTTCAAGATCAGTACAAAGGGTGGGAATCTAAATGTTACCATATCCAAACAGTTGTTTTTACCAACACACCTCAGCAATGATTTAATAATATATTTTTGGAAATGAGTCATGCATTCAAGAATTACATAATTGTATTATTATGTCAGCTGGTATACGTATGTGTCACATATTTGTTTAATAGTAGTGATAAATAAATATTTAATAACAATGTGATTACTTTCACTGATTTATGAAATCATACAGCAACGCCTGACGAAAGCAAACAACGTCAGCATGCTGTATTTGAGTGTGAGTATGATTACTTTAGATTGTGCTCGAGTACGGTTACTTTAGAATGTAATCATGATTACTTTTATTACTCCATCAAATTCCCAGGTATCATTCTGTTTCTATTGCTGTGTCACCATCTAGTGTTCTAACTGATTACTGCTATCCACTATCCAAGTGTTGTTATTATTAATAATCAGACGACTTTCTCATGTATTGAATAAATCATTTAATTCTGTAACAAATGGCATGCAAGTTTTATAATTAGTGCCAATTTAGTGGTGGTTCAATATTCAATTATGTCAATGAATTATCAAGATGAAAAAAATTAACTTACATAAATATTGCAATCTATTAATTGATATATTGAGTATTGAACCAGCAGGATATATACTAGTCAGTAAATCAGTATTGCCTGACT